>CANTUT010000496.1:172500-390000 GCA_947687605.1 Reutealis trisperma
ATGTTGAAAGATTGAGAAGATATTTGGCTACTGATGGTACTTGTAGTCAATGTGGAGAGGTTAAGGAATTTATTTTGCATGTGCTAAGAGATTGCAGTCAAGTTAAACATGTTTGATACAAATTGGTTCCTTGTAGTGCTTGGATTCAATTCTTTTCTTTGTCCTTAAAGGATTGGACCTTTAAGAACATTACCAATAGCTTGAATATTGAATCAAATATTGATTAGGAAGTACTTTTTGGTGCTAGTTGCTGGATATTCTAAAAATTTAGAAACGGGATTCTTTTTTATGACAATTATGCTCTTCCTTATAACCAAGCTATAGTAATTACTGACACAATAGGTGCTTTTGTTGAAGCCTATAAGAAGGATCCTATGGCTTTTGGTAACATATGGGTGGAGAAATTAATTGGGTGGGCTAAACCAGCTAGGGAATGATGCAAGTTTAACACAGATGGGGCTTTGAGAACTAGCATTAGGAGTGCAGCAACAAGAGATTTAATTTGATATCATGAGGGTGATTAGCTTAGTGGTTTTGTGGCCAATGCTGGTGTTTGTAGTATGATGATGACGGAGTTACAGGGTTTTTCTTCATGGTTTAAGGCTAACAATTGGAGCTTTGAGTTTAGATGTGTGGTGTTAGACTCTAATAAGAGTGTGATTAAAGTTTTAAAAGGGGGCATGGTCAACTCAATTAGGAACCTTGTAATAGTGAAAGAGATCAAGACATTGTTGAATCAAGAAAGGGAAGTTTCTATTGTTCATATGCATCAAGATGAAACAAGTGCACTAATTTTCTAGCTAATATGGGGTTCAATATTGGCTTTGATTGTCATATCCTTGAAGGCCCTCCTATCAGCTGAAAGAGCTCATGATGCAAGATATTTAGGGGTGCCTTTCCCCAAGTTTTATGTATTCTGTAATTCTAGTTTCTTAAGCTTTTACCCTCCTCCTCATTTTTTTTTAAAAAAAAGATAGAAATATAATTTCATATAGATATTTTTTTTAAAGTATCCATAATCATTACTTGAGTGTATAAAGATCGAATGTACACTTAATGTAGATAAGTATTTTTCTCTCAACACAATCAACCAATGTTGTTTTTTATGGGGTCCACTTAAATAAAAGTGAAAAGAAAAAAAAAAAGAAAAATGTGAAAAAAGATATAAAATCAAAATGGAAGATTGAAGTGGAAGAAATATTTCTCCCAAATCAAATCATTCCTAAATTTCTAGATTGTGATTATATATAAAAAAAAACAAGGATAAAACAAAAAGACAATAGACTTACCCAAAAAATTATATAATTAAATTTATTAAACAGTTAGCAAAGGTGAATCATTTGTAGCCATTTCTAAACGACATCATTCATAATACCTTCAAAGGGGAAGAGAAAAAATAGTACTGAGCTCCAACTTTATCTTTTGTGTTAGAAGTCACTCTAGTTACATGTCATTCACACCCTTATCTCTCAAAACCCTAAGCACCCTAAGCACCTTCACATTTCTTGAGAAAAAAGTGGTGAATCTAACTTAAATCCAAAACATATACTACATCCTTAAGGTTAACCTATTAATATTTTATCATCACTGTTAATAATGAACTTTATATAATATAATATTTTAAGTTATGATGCTAACTCACAATTTTAAATAATTAATAAAACTTAATGAATAAACCCAAATATCCAATATAAATTCTAATAACCTTCGCTTCTTTCGAAAAATTGTTGAATCAACTTAGAAAAGAATGTAATTTAATTTCTACATTTTTCTTCAGAAGAAGACTCATAATCACCATTAATGAAATAAGTAGAGATCAAGCCACCATGGTGACTTGAAATGTAAATAGAGAAAGGACAATAGATGTAGTGATCTTGCAATCTAACAAAATAGAAGAGAACATTCAATGCGCAAAACTAAAGGGAAAAAAAATCTAATTTGGAGTTTAAATTATGTCTAAAAGTTTAATGTTAGTTCTTAAATTTCATTTTAGGGTCAACTTAGAAAGAGAGAAAAATAGAAATAATTATGTGGTTTATGTAGGTGCTTATTAAAATGATGATTTGTATATTAGAGTGAATGAAATTTAGCGCGAGTTTCATAAGATATTTTTAAGTTTTTAAGTTTTTAATTTTTTTATTATTTAAAAATTAATTTTTAAAATTTTATCCTTTTTATTATTTAAAAATATGAAGTGAGTCCACATTTTTGTTACATATAAACCATAAATTGAACTTAAAAATGAAATTTTGGGGAAAAAAAAAGAACTTAAAAATGAAATTTAAGGAACTAATTGGACCAAAAAAATCAAGACCCATATTGAATTTTTAAGCAAAATTCAAGCCTCAAATTAGATATTTTCCCCCACAAAATAGCCAAATATAAGGTGTGTTTAGCAATAAATTCAAGATCTAAATAGAATGCAACTAAAATTAAATCTACAAATTCAGAAATTATTAAAACATAATGTTATGGAATATAATATTGAGAGGTATATAGGTTTAGGATAATGTGATTTGGGTAAATACTTATTTCACTTTATTCCACCATTTTGATTTTTTTTCCTTTTTTTTTAATTTTTTATTTTACTTTAGTGTATGCCATAAAAAAGAATAATAAATTATTATTAAAATGGTTAATATTTTATTTTACAATAAAACTTGTTGGATCAATTTTATCCTGATTAATGGGTTAAATTAGTCATTATTGTTATTTAATATAGGACAATTTTGTCATTTCAATGATGTAGTAAAAATTATTGTCAATAATATCCTTGATGAAAAAATTAGGTTTTCATATTTGAAATTTGAATCTTTAGTATTTTTCTTAATTAATAAATTTTGAAACTTACAAACACAATTAATAAATAATTGCAAAGACGAGTTAAATTTTAGTTATTCATCTTTATTGATAAATTTTGCATAAAGTTCCAATAATCAGTTGATGCATAAGTAGATCATTAAAAACTTTTTATCCAGTATATTCTCTAGCTTTTTCTTTTTGGTTTCTATTAATATTATACAGTCTCCTTATTTTTTATTCATTATTTTATTTACTATAATGACAAGTTTAAATAATTTGCTACTCTAACCTCATCACTTAAAGTTTAGGTGTACCCTAAAAATATATGATTAGATGTATAAAATTGTTAGTATACCAAATTAATTTTATGGTTGAGTTTTGTATAGGCACAAACTTATGTTATTTTTTTTCCTCTTTCCTTATTTGTGCAAAACATTTCAATAGATTTTATACTCCAATATCTTGGAGATGATAGGCTACGTGCCTATCTTTTTAACTCTAATGATGACTACATTACTTATCATAGGGTTCTGTATGTGCCAAAGTTCAATGGGAGAGATGATATAAAGAGACGCTGATTTGAGAATATGTAGCATGATTATGTGGAAGGCAAGAGTTTGAAAAAGGGTAGTACTATTGAATTTATTTTGTCTTATAGTGATGAAGACAATCTCTTTTTTGCTTTTAATAGGTTTATTAACATAGTTTAAAAGTTGTTAGTTTATCTTTTTTAGTTAATGTTATTAAATTTCAATTAAAACTATTTTCCTTTAATTTGTATTATGGTTTTATGTTCTAATTGAATCATATTTAGTATTTTATTTCATCTATTTTTATAATACTATGTTTTCTTTGTTTTAATAAGAAAAAAAAAAGAGAAATGAATTAGGTATATTAGGCACTTGAATATGAATTTTGTCCGTAGATGTAATTAAGTATATTATTTAAAATCTCAACTTTTGATAAAATTATTTAGTATAAATGAATTATCATTTATAAATAATCAACAATATTTGATTTAATTATCTTAAATGATAATTTTCATTAATTTATACAATAATTAAAATATAAATTTCATTGTTTACTAAAATTAGGTGTAAACTGAGTTAAATTCTTATACTTTATGGACTTATTATTCTGTAATAACCAAGGTTTCTATAGCTTATTAGAATTATAATAATATCATAAAATATAAATTTTTATGAGTATAGTACCAATGATATAGTGATAGGATGAAAGAAACCCTTTCTGGTACTAAGTGTATAATTGTGTATTATTATAAAGTGTGAATGTTTAATGTATATTTTATTAAATTAATTTAAAGCAATATGTCTTAGTTTGAGTTTATTATGATATGGGAAGTTAAGATTTAAAATGCCAAGTAAAAGGGAAGAAAAAAAGTTACAAAAAATTTTTAAGTTCGGAAAATGTGTTCGGATGGGCTTATTAATGGGCTTTTAGACTTAAGACTCAAGCCCATGGAATGACCAGCCCACTAAGGCCCATAAATTGGTGGAGCTTGACTAAACTAAGGTTAGAATAAATTAACCAAGAGTTAAGGTGAGGTTAAGTTAGATTAGTTACCTTTGTTGACTTATGTCAACTTTAACACCTAAGCTTATTCACTTTCCCATCACCATGTCCATATTCATTTTGGTGATTATGAAATTCATCATTTTGATGCTAAGTTACCATACACCTAAGGGCCATCTTAACCATCCATCTTGATCAATTTTAGCCATCCATCTTAGGCAAAAATGTGACAATTAATCTTATTAGATTAAATCACCACCATTGATTTCATTTATACATAAAGGGAAAATATGCATATCCATTTCATTTGTAACCAAGCACCAAAATCACACTCTCACCAAAAACTAAAACCTCTCAACTTGTTCTTCAACCTATAACCAAATTTCAAGTATTTTAAGGTAAGGTTTTAGGCTTGAGTGATTCTTTCTTTGTTTCTAGCCTAAGAGTGATGGATTGCTAGCAATTATATTATTTTCTTTTGATTTCTATGGTTTGATCTTGGTGAAGGGATTTAAGGAAGAATTGGTTTGGCATGTTAATTGATGGAATATGAGGATAGGAATTAAGGATTTGGGGTTTAATAGGTGAATAATAACAAAGGAAGCATGAAAAATCATTAATGGGGGATTTCAAAAGGGGTTCGGCCAAAAGTGAGATTTTACGGGAAGTATTATAAAATTTTTTTAACACTATCTAAAGTTATTTGGGATGTTGAAAAGTGATTTAAAAATGTAAATTTTAAATTTGGAGATTTTATGCAAAAATTGAAATCTTTGAAAGCATAATCCATAGTATAAGGAAAGTGTATAATGTGATGTGTGTTTTTTATGTTTGATTATTGTTATAGGCTTTGTATGATGTCAATTTCATTATTGAAAGATCAATTTAAGATTTGATTGAGAAATTTTGGGTTTACTCTAAATCATCTCATTTTGGTAAAGTTAGGGTTTATGGGAATTGAAAGAGATTAATTTCAATTGGTTGATAAATGTTGATTATTTGAGTGTTAATTTGATAAATCCATGTTCAATTTGAAGTTTGAAAATGAATTTGATAATTTTTCCCAAATTTTAGAGTTTTTGGATCAAAATGGGAATTTCAATATTTGAACTTGAATTTTTAAAATTGATTGGTTAAATAAGCTTGTAATTGATTCAATTTGATGTTTATAAAGTTAATTTGAAATTTGGTTGGTGAAAATGATTTTTCCCAAATCTAATTAGAACATACCAAATTAGGGATTTTAATTATTGAATTGTGTTAATTCCACTAAATGCTAGAAAATTAATTGCATTGATTCTAATTGATGAATATAGGATTTAATTAAGGAATTAGAAAAGGAAATGAACTTATTTGTTTTGGAGAAAGGAATTGGCCAACATGGGATTTTGGAATAAATTGATTTAATAGTTAATGTGTTTAAATATGTTATTGTTCAATGTGTTTGAATGTGTTTTGGTGATTAATAGTAGCAAGTTGATGTTAAGTTTGAGTTTAGAGTTTGGTCAGAAAGTTAAAGGAATAGTGATTGATGTACACTTGTTTGGATGTATTTGTAGAATCGAAAGGCAAAGGCATTGCTCAGGACACTAAGGAGCCTCGCTATAATCCACTTTGAGTATATCGGTATAGGAGCTAAAAAGTAAGAGGTGAGTACCTAATAATATAATAAGAGGTGAGTACCTAATAATATAATACTACTTATGCCTTAAATATTAGCATAAATGCTGGATCATTTCCTAACTGAAATGCATTGTAATTCTTTGGCAAACATTATCTGTTTTACTGATTATTAAGCTAAATTGAATAAAATAATTCTTTATAGCATTTGGCCAATGAGCCTATATTATTTTGACCTTTAAACGTAATGACACCATGATAAGCAGAATAACCCTTTGATGTGGAGCAATATATTAGACCTTGTGCATAATGGTAATGGACCCGCGGATAGGATAAAGATTATCTGAACCTTAGCTAGGAAGGGTTTAAGGTTCCCAGTATGTATGGCCTAATTAGTTGTACATATGACTAGGAATGTGGAAGTGAGTAAGGTGTATGCCGCCACTTGATTGATTATAGGGGAAACACATTGTTTCCAAGAAAAGAAATTTTCTGCTAAAGATATAATATTTGTTATATATAGGAAATTTGTTCCATAAGAATAATTTCTGATCCATTTTACTTTATTACTATAAGGAATCACCATTAAATCTTACATCATTTGTTTAACCTATATAATATTATTTTGTACTGACTAAGTTTTGTCTCATCCCATAATTGTTGTTTTTTTTTTTTCAGGACTAGTTGGTAGATTAGCAAGGTAATTTCCAAGCTCTATGTCTTCGCTTGGAAATTGCATTGCTATTTTTGGGTATTATGATGTATTACTATGTTGTATTTTCAAAGTCGCACTCTAAAGCTCCATGGATTATTAAAGTCTGTAATAATGGTATAATTTAGAATATTATTAGTTATGTGTGGTTGGATACTATATTCTCACAGTCCATATACTTAAGTAATATACAATTGAGTTGCAATTAAAATACTGAAAAATGGAGTTCAAAAGCAATAAACATGAAAATGGATTTAATTGATAAATGAATATCACATAGGTAATTAAAAAGGTAATCGATAATAAGGAATAGAATTTTGGTTTCGATCTTAGGTTAAGGGTAACTTGATATCTATTGGCACTTGATAAGTTTAAGTAGGTTCTACAGGTTTAGGTGACTTTATGTCTCCTTATGCCCTAGGACAGTTATGGCTCAAAGATAGGTTGTGACATATTCGAACAAATTAGCCTATGAAATAAACAAAGATCTAGAAAGTTATAAAATAAATAGAGAATATATGATGAGAAATCCTCCTTAATTGGAGGAAAAGAAAAAGTAAAAAATAAAAATAGAAAAGAAAAGAAAAGAATTAACGGAGGAAAAGAAAAAAAGTTGATTTTAGCTAAACTATTTTTAGCATGAATTTTAGTATAAATACTATACAGTTTTTCATTTGTAAAAATCATCTCAGAAAAAAACCTCGATTAAAATCCAAACTTAATAAGTTTGAGAAATTGAGAGAAAGAGAAAAACCTCTTGAGAGATAAAACCAAGAGAGAGTTTAGCCACCATTATTTGGTGAGATTATTATTGTATTCTGATTAATTATTTCTTAGTGAAATATACAGAATTATTTTTGCCCATTTTATTTACACAAGGCTGAGAAAAGTTTGATCCTGGGACTGCCATATTTTTTTTATTGGCCATTTATATTTGTCATCTTTCCCAACAAGTGGTATCAGAGCTTCGGTTTAAAAAAAAAATTATATTCTTGTGTAATTTAAGATGGAGGAGTCGTCGTCATCATCAGCAACAATGCTCAAATTGACTGCATCCAATTACTCCATATGGAAGCCAAGAATGGAGGATATCCTTTATTGCAAGGATTTGTATGAGCCCTTTCAATTGGTGGGACAAAAACCAGAAGAGAAGTTAGACGATGCGTGGAGCATTTTGAATAGAAAAGCTGTCGGACAAATCCGACAATGGGTGGATCAAAGTGTGTTTCATCATGTGGCACAAGAGACAGATGCATATAAATTATGGACAAAATTGTCATCCATGTACGAGCGAAAGACCGCTCAAAATAAAGCATCGGTTATCCGATGGTTGGTAAACCTTAAGTACAAAGATGGTCGAAGTATTACCGAGCATCTTAGTGACTTCCAAGGGTTGATCAACCTGTCGACGAATATGAATATGGTGCTAGATGATGAGTTACAAGCACTAGTGTTACTCAGCTCATTGCCAGATAGCTGGGATACACTAGTAGTATCTTTAAGCAATTCAGCTCCTCAAGGCGTTCTTACATTGGACATAGTCAAAGATAGCATGTTCAATGAAGAAGCAAGAAGGAAAGAACAAGGTGGAGTAGCCGAGTCAGAAGCCCTCGTCTCAGAATATCGTGGAAGGACTAGCAATAGAAAATTCCATAAGCGAGACAAGTCAACAGGCAAGTCAAGAGATGGCTCGAGAGGGAGGTTCAAAACAAGAAAGGACATAGAATGTTACCACTGTGGCAAAACAGGCCACATGAAGAGAGAATGCAGATTATTTAAACGAGAGCAAGATAGAGGTAACGAAAATAGTGATGCCAGGCATACAACTGCAACTACCTCTGGTGGAAATGATATAATTATTTTATGTGGTGATAGCTTTATTAATTTTTTCTCTCAAGATACATGCTGGATAATAGATTCTGGTGCATCATTTCATGTCACCTCACGAAGGGACTTCTTTACATCTTACACTAATGGAGATTTTGGTAATGTGAGGATGGGAAATGACAAATTGTCTAAGATCGTGGGAAGAGGAGATATTTCCCTTGAAACCAACACAGGTTGTCACTTGGTTCTGAAGGATGTGAGACATGTTCCAGATATGCGTCTCAATTTAATCTCTACTGGATTACTTGACGATGAAGGATACACCAATGTCTTTGCTGAAGGGAAATGGAAACTCAGCAAGAACTCTCTTATCACAGCACGAGGGAAGAAGGAGAACACCCTATACATGACACATGCTAATGTCAGTAATGGGTATGTAAATGCTCTTGCAAAAGACTCAATCGAGCTATGGCACAAACGGCTCGGTCATATAAGTGAGAAAGGCCTCCAAATTTTAGCTAAAAGAGAGGTGTTGACAGGGATGAAGCAAGGTATGACTCTAAAACCATGCGCGCATTGCTTAGCTGGAAAGCAGCATAGAGCTTCATTTCAACATGGTCAGGCACAAAGAAAACCCAATGTATTGGATGTTGTGTACTCTGATGTTTGTGGTCCTATGACCGTTAATACTCTTGGTGGTGCAAGATATTTTATTACCTTCATTGATGATCATTCCAGAAAGATATGGGCTTATGCACTTAGGTCAAAAGATCAAGTGTATGAAGTCTTCAAGCAATTTCATGCTAGCGTTGAACGAGAGACTGGCAGAGGCTTGAAGTGTATTCGCACCGACAACGGAGGAGAATATATGGGAATGTTTCAAAACTATTGTAGAAGTAATGGAATTAGGCATGAACGATCTGTTCCGAAGACTCCGCAACATAATGGTGTAGCTGAGAGAATGAACAGAACAATCGTTGAAAGAATAAGAACAATGTTATCTCATGCCAAGCTGCCCAAAAGTTTTTGGGGTGAAGCCCTCATGACTGCAGTTGATCTAATCAACCTTTCTCCTTCAACACCTTTAAATGGTGATGTTCCGAACAAGTTTTGGTCAGGAAAAGATGTTTCCTACAATCACTTGAAAATTTTTGGCTGTAGAGCTTTTGTTCATATTCCTAAAGATGAAAGATCCAAGCTCGATGTGAAATCGAAAGAATGTATCTTTGTGGGATATGGGAATGAAGAATTCGGTTACAGGTTATGGGATCCTGTAGCTAGGAAGATTATTAGGAGTAGAGATGTTGTCTTCTTTGAAGATCAGAACATTGAAGACATTCAAAGAGGTGATAAACCTAGAAATTCTAAAGAATATCCTGCTAATTTAGATCCAATTCCTTCTCCATTAGAAACTAATGACGAGCAAGATGAATCCAATGATCAAGCTAGTGATCCTATTATAAATGAACCAGTTAATGATGACACGGCTAATGATCATATAACTGATGGTATAATAGATGATGTAGCAGATGAGGGGCAAGAAGCACAAGCCCATGAAGAACCAGTGGTTGAATTCCAACCAAGAAGATCAACTAGGGAACGGAGACCTTCTAGTAGGTATTCTCCAAATGATTACATTCTCCTAACAGACGGGGGAGAACCAGAATGTTATGATGAAGCATTGACCCATGATCAACGAGATGAGTGGTTGAAAGCTATGCATGAAGAAATGGAATCTCTGCATGAGAACCACACATATAATCTTGTGAATCTACCAAAAGGTAGAAAAGCACTCAAGAACAAATGGGTGTACCGATTAAAAACGGAAGAAAACAACTCTAAGCCTAGATTTAAGGCAAGGCTAGTTGTGAAAGGTTTCAATCAGAAGAAAGGAATTGACTTTGAAGAAATTTTTTCACCTGTAGTGAAGATGTCATCCATACGGGTAGTACTTGGTTTGGCTGCAAGCCTAGATCTCGAGATTGAACAGCTAGACGTAAAGACAGCTTTCCTTCATGGAGATCTTGAAGAAGAAATTTACATGGAACAGCCAGAAGGATTCAAAGTCCAAGGAAAAGAAGATTTGGTATGTCAATTGAAGAAAAGCTTGTACGGACTCAAGCAGGCACCTCGACAATGGTACAAGAAGTTTGATTCCTTCATGATTAAGCATGGATATCGGAGGACTACTTCAGACCATTGTGTATTTGTTAAAAGATTTGATGATGGTGAATACATCATACTTCTTCTCTATGTTGATGACATGTTGATCGTAGGACAAAATAGTGACAAAATTAGCAAGCTGAAGAAAGAGTTAGCTAAAAGTTTTTCTATGAAAGACTTAGGACCCGCAAAACGAATCCTCGGTATGGATATATCCCGTGATAGAAAAAATCGAAAGTTAAGGTTATCACAAGAAAGTTATATCGAGAAGGTACTAAAGCGGTTCAACATGGATAAAGCAAAACCAGTTTCTACTCCATTTCCTAATCATTTTAAGCTTAGTTCAAAGCAAAGTTCTACATGTGAGAAAGAAAAAGAAGACATGGCTAATGTGCCATATTCCTCAGTTGTTGGTAGTCTGATGTATGCAATGATTTGCACGAGGCCAGACATAACACACGCAGTTGGCGTTGTAAGCAGATTCCTATCTAAACCAGGTAGAGAGCATTGGAATGCAGTGAAATGGATTCTCAGATATCTTCGTGGTACTTCTAAAATGAGTTTATGCTTTGGAGGTGGAAAACCTGAATTGACTGGCTACACAGATGCGGATATGGCAGGAGATCTTGATTCCAGAAAATCTACTTCAGGATACCTGATTACATTTTCAGGGGGAGCAGTTTCATGGCAATCAAAGTTACAGAAATGTGTTGCTCTATCAACAACAGAGGCAGAGTTTATTGCAGCTACAGAAGCATGCAAAGAAATGCTCTGGATGAAGCGGTTCTTACAAGAACTAGGGCAAGTGCAGCACAAATATGCTTTGCATTGTGATAGTCAAAGCGCAATCCATTTGAGCAAGAATCCGAGTTTTCACTTGAGGTCAAAGCACATTGATGTGCGATATCACTGGATACGTGATGTGTTAGAATCCAAACAATTACATCTTGAGAAAATCCATACTGATGACAATAGTTCAGATATGATGACCAAGTCCTTACCTAAAGACAAGTACGAATTTTGCAGAGAAGCAGCGGGACTACTAGAGCCCTCCAACTAAGTCGGATGGGGGAGATTTGATGAGAAATCCTCCTTAATTGGAGGAAAAGAAAAAGTAAAAAATAAAAATAGAAAAGAAAAGAAAAGAATTAACGGAGGAAAAGAAAAAAAGTTGATTTTAGCTAAACTATTTTTAGCATGAATTTTAGTATAAATACTATACAGTTTTTCATTTGTAAAAATCATCTCAGAAAAAAACCTCGATTAAAATCCAAACTTAATAAGTTTGAGAAATTGAGAGAAAGAGAAAAACCTCTTGAGAGATAAAACCAAGAGAGAGTTTAGCCACCATTATTTGGTGAGATTATTATTGTATTCTGATTAATTATTTCTTAGTGAAATATACAAAATTATTTTTGCCCATTTTATTTACACAAGGCTGAGAAAAGTTTGATCCTGGGACTGCCATATTTTTTTTATTGGCCATTTATATTTGTCATCTTTCCCAACAATATATACATTGGCAATTGTAGTTAATGATGTACAATTAGTAGAGAAACTAAAAAGAGGGGCCAAAAAACATAAAATAACATGTTATAAAAAAATTATAGTGATTAAAGTTGCAAAGCTAGTATCAAGTTATGATGCAAACTCTGCAACTTTCTAAATCTTTTTAATTAGATTTAAATATGAAATATTCACGATGTTACATGATTTTGCTTGGCATTAAAAATTTAAAATTAAGCAATGTATTAATGTAAAAGATGGAAATATACCTATACACAGGACATATTCCAAACCATAAATACAAACTAAAAATTTAATCAAAATAACCAAATTATCTCATATTAAAGGCCAAAATTTTCATTGGCATAATGTTCTTTTTTTTAAAAAAAAAAGGATAAAAACAAACATAAAATATAACTCTTATTAGCTTAAATTTCAAATGAAGTGTTTGGAATCAGAATCAAATTTGCCTTCATAGCTTTCTCTTCAACTTTGAGTTTTTCAATTACTTGCAAAAACAACTCATACAAGTTCAACAATGGATTTTCTTTGTAGCAGCTCACAAACATTTTTCTCTCCAAATGACTTCACTTCCCTTGTCAACATCTTTTTGATGTCATTCTTAAAGTCCTCTAATTGTTCTTTTAGTGATAGGTACAATATCACTAATGAGGCTGGTAACAAAGCATGATCCATTCACGTGACTTTTTCTTGTTAAAAAGTTGTGTTTTAGACATATTATAATTAAGAAAAACTATCAATTTGCAAAGCATTAGAATATGAGTATATTTTGGTGATGCTTCTACGATTGCATAATGATCTTCTTGTTAATTTGCTCATATTATTCGTGAGGTTCGATTTTGTCTCTTTAAAGGTACAATGGATTTTACCTGTTGTTTGGATGTTTCTTCTTTGATGGCTTAATGATCTGTCTAGTTAATTTATTTCATTATTTATGGGTCTGGTCTCCAATTAACGTGCGTTTGATTTGTTTCTATCAACTGCTTAACGATATGAAATTGTCTTGTGTCTTTTTAATGCTTAATTTCCTTCAATTCTGGATACTTTGCTACTGGTATACCGGTTAGGCTGCTTTGAAACGGATTTGGTCTATAATGATTGGAATTAATGACTTAGGTCTATTTTTTTGGTTGGGATCCTGTGAACCCTTAATTTTACACCCTCAGCATTTAACCGCAGCTTTAACACTTACTGAATTTAACTCATTGTGCGGAGTTATTACGGTGGTCCTACTAACCGGTTACATTGCCACTGGACATTCAAATTTTTTAGACTTCATTTACATTGCCATCAGACTTTCAAATTTTCCAAACTCCATACCAACAACCAATCTCTAAAAAAAAAAAAAAAAAAAAAAAAAAACCTTGAAAATTATGCCAACACCACGTGGCGTGCACGCCGTGTCAGAGCTGTGCGGCGCCGCATGCCCTTTGTGCGGTGCACCGCAAATGTCTGATGCGGTGCCGCACTAGGCTCTGCGAGCTCTTGTCCCTGTGGGCTCCACCTGCATAGAAAATGATCATTTTACCCCTTTTAGTTCAATTTTCAGCCATTTCTAGCCCTACCCCTCATGATCTTTTCACATTTTCATTACCTAAACTACCCTCACTCACTTTTCCTATAAATACCCCCCTCCACTTCTCATTTCTTCACACCTCTTGAATTTGAGTAGATTGCTATCCTCAAATTCCTCTCTTCTTCTCCCTCCAATCACTCTCTAATTAATTAATTAATCTTTTTAATTAATTAATTACCTCACCCTAACCAAGTTAATTAATCTTTTTAATTAACTAAATTTTTTTAATTAATCACTCTTTTTTCAAAAATCATTCCTTTTTCAAAAATCAAATTAATCATTTTTCTTAATCCACCTTTCATCCAAATTAATTAATTAATCCTTTTAATTAATTAATCACTTTTTTTCAAAATCAAATCCACTTTTCATCCAAATTAATTAATTAATCTTTTTAATTAATTAATCCTTTTATCCTTTTCATCATATTAATTAGTTAATTAATCTCCCAATCAATTCAATCACCTGGTCTCAATAAAATAAAACTTCGGTCTGGTAAAACCCTCCACCCACCAAAAGTTAAGGTATCAGCATTTTTCTCTCAAACCCAAATCAAATCAATCAATCTGATCAACCCTTTGCCCCCTCCACTTAATCGTGGAATGAACTAGTGGGTTTTGATCCCCATTTGATGGGGTACATAGGCACGTTTGGAATCTAAATCCAAACCTCAAATCCAAATCTCAATCAACCTCCTTTCCCTCCTCCCCCCCTCCCCCCCCCCCCCCCCCCCCCCCCCCCCCCCCCCCCTTTTTTTTAACTAATGTATTTTATCAATGTCTCATTTTAATTTTCTCATTACACTCATATCATATTCATGCATATTACTTACTATTATCATTTTATAAATGTCATTTATGAAATCTAATTTTCAAGTCAAATTAAACTTAAGAGTCAAATTTGGATTATTTAAAATAAAAAACCTAATCTCCGAACTCAACCTGGTTTGAGATTGGGTAAATTAATTGCAAAATTAATAAATTGGAGTCAACTGGGTTTTTCCTTAATTTTTTCCATTTAAAATAAATTAGGGTGGTGACTCCTAAAAATTATTTTCAAAATCAACCAAATCCAAACCCGAGGGTTCCATCGTGAGTATAAACCCAAATGAGCATCCAGGTTCCCTCTAGCAGACCAGGCCAGTGCTCGAACGAGGCCTCATAGATCCCAATTGGAATTCTTGTGGGTAAAATTTTTAGATGTTGAATGAAACTATGAATAGGTATGTGTTTTTGCAACTCTTTTTTTTATATATATTTTTATTTGATTTTGTTTTGTTGTTATTTTTATTAATTTATTGATTTTCTTTTATTGTTATTGTTTTATTGTTCATGGTTTGTCATATTTAATTTTATTTTATGCATTCATTTTATGTTTTTGAATGCATGATTCAACAAGGAAAAGCATTGGCAAAAAAAAAAATTCCATTTTGCTTTTGTAAAATTTTTCTTAAAAAAAATTTAATGACTAAAAATACAATAAAAATTAAAGGATATATATATATATATATATATATATATATATATATATATATATATATATATATATATATATATATATATATATATATATATATATATATATATATATATATATATATATATATATATATATATATATATATATATATATATGGGTATTTGGTTTGTGAGAGGAGTCATTTAAGTGGTGGGGAATGGAGTGCCGTATCCTATTATGAGTTCCACTCAACAGAACAAATTTTTCTTTTTTGGAACAAAGTGCTGTGTAAAAAAGGAAAAGACACATAAAAATTATTTTTCTAAAATAAAATTGAATTCTATTTTGATGTTTAATTTGAAAAATGATTTTTTTTATTTAGGCTTAAATTAATACTACTAATTCTACAATGTGTTACCTTTTTGTTTTAAAAAATAATAATAAAAAAAATAAATTGGGGAAAATTTACAAAAGTCTATGATGCAAAGAGGGGCCAAAAAATATAAAATAACATGTTATAAAAAAAATTATAGTGAATAAAGTTGCAAAGCCAGTATCAAGCTATGATGCAAACTCTACAACTTTTTAGATCTTTTCAATTAGATTTAAGTATGAAATATTGATGATATTACATGATTTTGCATGACATTAAAAATTTGAAATAAGGCAATGTATTAATGTAAAAGATGGAAATTTACCCATATGCATAATAGATTCCAAACCATAAATAGAAACTAAAAATTTAATCAAAATAACCAAATTATCTCATATTAAAGACCAAATTTTTCATTAGTATAATGTTCTTTTTTAAAAAAAAAAAGTAAAAACAAACATAAAATATAACTCCTTGTTAGCTTAAATTTCAGATGAAGTGTTTGGAATCAGAATCAAATTTGCCTTCATAGCTTTCTCTTCAACTTTGAGCTTTTCAACTACTTGCAAAATCAACTCATGTAAGTTCAGCAAAGGATTTTCTTCGTAGTAGCTCACAAACATTTTTCTCTCCAAATGACTTCACTTCCATTGTCAGCATCTCTTTGATATCATTCTTAAAATCCTGCATTGTTCCCTCAATGATAGAGCGTGATCCATTCACGTGACTTTTTCTTGTTGAAAAATGGTGTTTGAGATATATTATTATTGAGAAAATCTATCAATTTGCAAAGTATCAAAATATGAGTATATTTGGTGATGAATGAGTATATATGGTCACATGACTCATATTGAGCACATGGCATATCTTGAGCACATCAATCAATTAATGTCATTTATTCTCTTGCCACCCAATTAAAGAAGGACCTTTGAATTTCAAATTTAAATAAAGTTTAAAAAACTTGAAAAGATAATATGATGTAGCTAGGGATGTCAAATGGATGGGTTAAGGTGGATATGCCTTGGCTGATATGTTACCTATTTAACCGATATTAAAAGATTTTTATATTAAAATATAGTTATAATCTTTATGATAATTATAAATAATAACAAAAGAATGAACTAGATTTACATAGAATATTATGTAATAGAATATTATGTAACACTATTACTCGTAGTTTAATTGAATCAAAGTCTAATTGATTTATATAGAATGTTATCTCATGCTATTACTATTAGCTTAATTGAATCAAAGTCTAATTGATGAAAATTGAGACTTGGTTAACATATAATATGATATGGCACTATATATTATTTTTAGTTTAATTGAATTAAATTAGTCTAATTGATGAAAAATTATAGTTTGATTAACATAGAACATGATGTGACATTATTACTGTTAGCTTAATTGAATCAAAGTCTAATGATGAAAATTGATGCTTAATTTACATATAATATGATGTGACATTATATATTATTTTTAGTTTAATTGAATAAAATTAGTCTGATTGATGAAAAATTGTGGCTTGATTAACACATGAAATGATGTGGCACTATTACTGTTAGTTTAATTGAATCAAAATCTAATTGATGAAAATTGAGACTTGATTAACTTAGAACATTAAGCGGTACTATTGGTAATAGTTCAATATCAATTAAAATTCAATTGAATAATACTTAGATTTTAATATAGAATTATCATATCATAATTTAATCACATGATAATGACACTATAGTGAATAGTTCAATATTAATCAAAATTCAATAATACTTAAATTTAACTGTATAATTACTGCATATTATAATTTAATCATAGGATAATTTGCACTATAGTTAATAATTCAATATAATTAAAATTCATTTGAATAATACTTAGATTTTAATATATAATTATCATATTATAATTTAATCATATGATAATGATGTTATAGTCAATAGTTCAACATTAATCAAGTTCAATTTAATAATATTTAAATTTTATTGCATAATTACTGCATATTATAATTCAATCATATGATAATTTTCACTATATATAATTAATAGTTCAATATTAATTAAAATTTAATTGATTAATACTTAGATTTTAATGTATAATTATCACATTGTAATTTAATCACATGATAATGATATTATAGTTAATTGTTTAATATTAATCAAAGTGCAATTTAATAATACTTAGTTAAATTTTATTGCATAATTACTACATAATCTAATTCAATCATATAATAATTTGCAATTTGGTTAATAGTTCAACAATAATTAAAATATTAAATTCCTTTACCTATTGACTTAGTTCATGGCTGCCACGGCTGCTAGCAACATTGGAATGAAAAGTTCTTTAATCAAGCAGATTATCTGGTATTATGTTTAACAATAAAGTAGTTGTAGGAATGGCTTCCTTGAGTTCAAAAATGGGTCATTCAAATCGATACTATCTAGCCCTCCAACATTGATCTGCAAATCATTCAACATAATAAAGTTAATGATTAATAATTCAAAAAATCAAATATTTTCATGTTTTCATTATCATTAAGTTTGATATGCACCTCATTAGCATGATTGATTGAGTTACCTACTCCTAGAGCTCCACAGCCTCTACGACCTTCACTTCCACGATTACTGTGACCTGATCAGTTTGAGCTTCTACTTCTACTAGTAGCAACTTCACATCTTAATCTAAAATGATTAGTCCTTGAACTTCCATGGTTGTTTACAACATGTGGATCCAGTATAGGTCTACCTCCAATATACAAATCATTATCTCTAATCCATTGTTAGCGTTTGATGTTTGACATTCAGCAACTGCCATATCTTCATTCAAATTCAATAAATTATTCTTCATAGTAGCTAATTTTCTTTTTACAAATTTCATCTTCTTTTTGTTATCCATAGCGAAATTTGTACACTCCTGAAAATGAAGTTCCAATTGTTGGGAACTCTTGTATCCTCACTCATATGAGGATAACCACTAGCAAAGAAAATAGAAGAATGTCATATGAAAACATCCTTCCTCCACTGTCTTAACATATATCTTTCATTGATCAAATTTATGTCTTTAATTGACATAACTTTGAATATGTGATAACAAAGAATTTTCTTAAATTCAAATTTCTCACAATTGTAGCTCAAATATTCACCACTTTATCTAAACTCAACAACATATCCAAACTCCTTATGGTATCAATTATTCATTATGTATTTCTCCATAATCTTAAATTTTTCAATACTAACCATAATAGTTGTTGCCTTCTCTTCCTCTTTTGTTGGCAGAATTAAATTACAGTACCAAACATGCTTAATATCATCCTAAACCAATATGAAAATATTATTTGTGTAAGCTTCTTGGAATTATTTTTCCCATTGAAAATCTTATATGCACTTAACGTTTTTAATTTTTGATTTGTAATTAGCTTGAAGCTCCTTCTATGTCTTTTTACTCATCGCTATCTCATACTGCTCAACAAATTGATTTAGCTTAGAGTGAAAGTGAACATAACCATCAAAATAAGCCTGTATGCCCTCACTTCTTTGTGTATAAAGCATACCAACCTAAAAAGTATTGTGCAAATATAGAGGTGTCTAACTTTCCCTTATTGTAAATAGTACCTTCAACCATTCATTCCTTTCCAGTCCAAATTTTATTAAGAAATCATTCCACTTACTCTTAAATATCTCATTCATCAAACTATTATAAACTAGAGCTTTGGACTCATTTATTGAATGCCAAATTCATCCACATTCTTAAACTTTTGCGACACTTTGCAAAGGATGTGCCATAAGCAAAATTGATCAATTGTGTTAGGCATAATTGCCTTGATAGCTAACTTGATGCTTTCGCAATGATTCATTACAATAGTGTTTGGATAAATGTTACCCATTACTTCAAGCCAATTTGTGAAAAGCCACTTGAAAGGTTTTATGTCCTCATGTGTAACGAGTGCACATCCTAATAATATTGATTGCTCATGGTAATTAATGCCTACAGTTGTAGCAAAAGGCATTTTGTACTTATTCACAATATATATAAACGGACATATAGTTACCCAAAAATACATTATTATGATTAATTTTTTTAAAGAGTATCAACTCTAAACTCTATTCAAAAAATATATAATATATTTAATTTACTATGTAATTATCAATATAAATATATATGAAATTATGTACAAATATTATTTTCTAATCAAGTATGATTTTTTTTATCTATTAAAGTTTATATGACAATAAAGAAATAAAATAACATATATTATACTTGTTCACAAGGTAAGTTGTGATGAAGCTTACAACATCATGGAATTCATCATATACAGCTTTTCCTTGAGGACATATCCATAACATATTCATCAAGGTCTTAAATTTTCATTTCTACTTCCATATCAAGGTTCTAAAACTATGAAATATCCATGGATATTTTGATATCAATGTAAATATCAATATCATTTTTTTAAAAAATTAAGAAAATACATATCAAATATTGGAAATTTTGTATAGAATTTTAAGAAGCACTGTAAAACACTAAAAGAAATTATAAAAAAAATCATGATATAGTAAAAATACCATCAACAAACATAGCATATATTGTAAAGTAATATAAAGCTGATAATAGAAAATACAAACTTAACTTAAAACAATAGATAAAAGATGAGTTCAATATTTTTTTTTTATAAAAATATATTTATATTAAGAAATGAGAGAAAAAAACAACTTATACAAAGTTTATAAATTGATGAAAAAACCCTTCACCTACTTAGAAGTTACGCATATACATTTAAATACATATAATAATTTTCTTACATTTAAGTTTTAGCAAAATACAAATAAATGTTATTATTGCGCCACAATAGTAAGTTAATAATAGTTTCCTAAATACCACATCAAATATTTCTATGTGGTTCAACCTATCCGCTCCACCTCCTACAATTGAACGTTGAGATTTATAATCTACTCACGATACTCTTCCCAAATCATGCAATATTGTTGATAAGCAAAGTATTATTGACCATGCATTCTATATTCATATTGGCTAACATCTACAAGATATCTTATTAGTGAAAAATAGTGAAAATAATTATTATTCTCAAATACTCTTTGAGTAACATGCATATGACTGTTGATATCCATATGGTATAGGATATGCACGTGTTGGTTCATAATTAAATGAATGAGATTGAGACCAACTATTATGAGAGTATTCCATTCTACAATTATTTGAAAATGAAGAAGTAGAATATGATCCATATATATCTCTAACTTCAAGACTCATAGACCCAAAATTAAGAGAGATTGTCAACTTCCTGAATTGTTGCATTTCTACCTTTATATTTTTTTCTACATTGTCCTATGTCTCCCCTTCTTGATCCATGATCTTCATCTTGTGTTGCATGAGCAAAATTTACTTCACAATAAAATGTGCTTAAAGATTGATTTTCCTTATTAACAAAAAATTCATCATCATCATCATCATTATACTACAATTCAAGATGTCAAATTTGTCTTCTCTTTTTTCTATATAATTTTTTTGCATACTTGGCATGTTGGATTTTTTTTTTTATATATATTTCCATGATATATAGGATATATTATAATTTCCTTTAAAGATTTTGCCAATATAGAAACATTTCTTAAAATATCATGGATATTTTGCGGTATTTTGATATTTCATGCGAAATCCTACCAAAATGATATGGTAGCCCATTCTGTATCAAAATTCTTTGAAATACAATATTTCCATGGATATATGGAAATTTAAGGCCATGATATTCATTAGCCTGTCCTCTTCATTAATGTCCATCAAATGAAAAAGTCTCTATCTTTTTGTTGCATCCTAACAAATAACTTGCTAATTGCCTTCACATCTCCTTTACTAAATCTTAGCCTTCTCCTATCCTCAAATAATATTTCTACATCTTTAGGTAAACATCTTAAATTTTGTGGCCCGCCAACTTATGCTTCTAGAGTTCTAATATTCTTATATGATATTAAGTCTGTGATGTCATTTGCTTCTAATTGCCTCTTCGTGTTAATAGTCGTATTTCTATGATCATGCATCATAACAAATATCTTAGGTTGAAATTCATGGTTATGATTGTAATTTATTTTTGAAACCATTTAAACTCCAAGGTCTTTATTGATTACATTTAGTCTTGCAGGACAATATATTCTCTTTGATGATTTTTCATATTTAACCTTTTTTCATCTATCACAACTTATCATAATATATTTCATATCACCACTTTTTTTGTGACCTACTTTCATGCAAACACTAAATCCTACAATCTTTGCATGCTCTTGATAAGCCTTGAACAAGCTGTTAATACTATTAAAAATCATATCTATCATAGTACCCTCTTTGGCATTAGAATTCAAGTAAAAAACACAACATCATTTTTAATTAAAATTAAAAGAATGTAAAATGGTTTCTATCACTACCATAGCTAGCTAATTCAATTCATTTGTTTGTAATGTTCACATGCATAAATGTTTCAATTCCTTTATTATACTAACGAAAAAATATTTTATATATAATAAATTGGTCAATCGTAATGGAAAAATGACTAGTACTGTAAACCTTCTTATAAAAAAAAAACATTAGTTTTCCTTACTTTCAAATAACGTAACATAATTTCTATTGATACTGTAGCTATGTATAAATTGTTTTTCCTCTTTGCTTTTAAATAATATTTATTTTTTATTGTTTCACTAATAGAATGCCTACTTTTTTTTTTTTTAGTAATGTAACATATAATAACTTAATTACTTATTAACCTTATTATTATAGACTAAAACACAAGTCATCTGATTAACATAAGACTTGTTTTTAAAAAATAGTTATTTTTTAAAATTTCACTAAACTTAATATAATAATTTTTTTTATTAATGTTATCTATAGATAATAAATTAATATAATAATATAACAAAGGACTTATTTTGATCCTGAGAATAGAACAATGAAAACTAAGTAGTGATATTATATATGGTATATCAGGTCCTAATATGGTTTTACCTAACAAATTTCTATTGTTCACATAGAAAAAGATTACAATCTTTAACTCTATACAGAGGCAGCAAGATTGTACTTAAAATTGAAGCTAATCCACTACCATTATCTGGATTAATATTCTCTTCACTTGCGTGCCTAACAAACTCCTCTAATAATATTTTCAATTCAAAAAGACAATTGCACAAAAAAATAGGGCATCATTTTTCACACATGTAACTTAATCATGTAACTATTTTCAATAACTTAATTATGTTTGAAAACAAGTCTTCAGTTACATTATATGTCTATTGTTAACTATTTCATTCATATATAATCAATTATACTCATAGCTAATATAGAAATACTTGTCATAGAACCCTCTTCAACATTAAAATTATTTTATGCTTCTAAATTACTATTTAAATCATTATCCGTATCATTGTTTGAAACTTCATCGAAATTGCTGGATTGATTTGTTTCTTCATTATAATAAAATTCACTTTCTTTGCCATTGTATTTACCTCCACTTTCATCAAACAAACTATTATTTTCTCCTATGCCAAAAACATCTTCCATCACCTGAGCTATTTTCTCATTGTAGTTTATCCCATTATCACTACCCATTATTTTAATTTTGGACCAATTTTTGTGTAAGATTGAAATCAATTTTTGATTTAGACTTCTTTCAAAACAATATTATTTGAAAAAAAAAAAAGATGGTCTCATTAGATATTTCATTAGTAACATAAGAGTTTTTCTCGTTTGATTTCACTTGTTTTTAGTGCTACCGTTTTTCTTAATATGATGTATTAAAGCTGTTAATTCATTAAAAAAAAAATCACATGGCCCGTTAAAGTAAGCTTTGGAAATCTAAAATATGAAGTGAGCTTTGGAAATCATGAAGTGCTAATCCTTTGGGTAATGGTTTTAGAGAGAAAAAAAAAATTCATCATGTATGGAGCCTCTTGTATTACCGCCTAAAAGGAAAAAAGATATATTAGCCTTTTATGCTAGTTTTTAGAATTCTAACCAGTTAGATTCTGGCCATGGGATTTTATCTTTTTTTCAAAAAAATAAAAAGAATTAGGACATGACTCAAAGAGTGTACCAAGACATCCTAGCTAAGTTAGCACCTCTGTAGCACCCATTCATTATTTATCCCCTAACTCCGAACGATCTTTTATTAATGCATCAGAAATACATCGAAGAAACATCAACTCCCACTCATGCAGACCATGCATAGAACTAATAGAGCAAGCTAAACAATAAATTGCCCCGTTTGCTAGTCTTCGAATAAAAACAATCTCATAGGATCCAATAGTTCTAATGAGTTTTTTACGATAATCCATAATCATACCAAACAATGAAACATCAATAGCATTACTGCGAATAGCCTGCACAATAACCATAGAATCAATTTACATGATAATTGGATAACGTTGCTTGAAAATAAGCCACTTTTAGATGTTGCTATGACGGGTATGCTCTCATGGGCACTTTGGAAGAATATAAACTTGAACCTATGGAAGAATAAGAGCAATGCAACAACTCATATTGCGTCGTTTTCTTTCGTTTTTTTGCACCAGTGGCTAGAAGATCAGACATAACCCCCTGCTACTCATGTTCCAATCATGAAAGATGGTGCTATGTAGTGGAGTTGCCCATGCCAAGGCTAGAAAAAATGCAACACCGATGCCAACATTTTTCAATCATCATCTTCATACAGTTTGAGTTGTGTGATTAGAGATGACAGGGGCATATTTATAACAGCAAGAGCAGGATCTTTGAGCGGAATTTATGATCCAAAAATGATTTTATCCTTTTAATAATTAAAATAAAGGACAATTTTGATCCTTAAACAACTTATCACTTTTTGTTTCTTTGAGAATGCTTAACCAACTTATCACTAACTACAATCTATTAAATACAATATAGGCCATCCCGCGATGACCAGTTCCAATTTGGAGGGCAACATTGTCCTTCACGAAAAAAAATTGAGGGTAAATCGGTCTTTTTGCATGCCTCACAGCCTTGGACCTCGCAGCCAAGTTACACAGCAAGAAAAACGACGACGTTTTGTTTTAAAGGGTATTTTTGTATTTTTCAACTTGCTTAGCTCTATTGCTCTAACAAATATTTTTCACAAACCAACTCTTCCCATTTCTTCTTCGCCGCTACCCTCTCCCTCACCCTCACCGACTCTCTGTCTCTGTTTGATTATCTCAAAATTCACAGACCCATCTCTTTCTCTCTCTTACCGACCCACACCAACCGTTTCACTCGGTCTCACTCACCCTCACTCTCACCAATTCACACACAAAGAGCCACTCTTATTGAAAACTCTAGCCTACCACCGAGAGAGCCAAGACCAATCGCCAAAGGCTTGAAATCGGCCATCATTTGTCACTCCCATGGCCAAGTAGTGGCCATTGCAAACCCATTAGCAAAGGTCTCCCCACTGGCACTGAAATTGCTTAGTGCTAACCCAAAAATGACGCCGTCGCACTCGCAAGCCTTGTATACATATATTATGTAAATACATATTAGGAAAAGATAATGAGAAAATTAATTTTACAAGCGCCGCCCAATTAAAGGTGGTTTTTTTTTTTTTCTTAGAAACCTAATTAAAAGTTACATGTGCATGAATATTGCAGAGACGATATATGGTTGAAGCTCAAGTCTCATTCCTTTAAATGTCAATTTGACTTTGCTTATGCATATGGTTACCACCAACTTCTTAATTAATTAAAAGTCAAATTCGATTTCTACCATAAAATTTAATTATCCAAATCATTGCAAGTTTCCTTTATATATATACACTTGAACATGAAGCCAGTACGGTCTTAACAAATAATTATGCGTTAATCTTTCAATAATATTTTTATTTATGATTAAATTTAAATTTTTAAAAGAGAAAGAAGAGAAAACTATTAGAATTAGAATTTCTTTCATGTATTGAGTGATTCAATAATTTAATAATAATAATTAAAATAAATGAATTGACAATTAATTTAGTGCTAAAAGTAAAATTATTTAACAATACATAAACGATATATATATATATATATATATATATATATATATATATATATATATATATATATATATATATATATATATATATATATATATATATATATATATATATATATATATATATATATATAATTGAAAATACATTCTGGTTTGCGACCTTTATATATCACACAACAATATTTTGTGTACATAAACTCATTTCTCTCTTTTTACCTAGAAAAAGAAAATAATTTCTCTTTTGTAATTTAAAATAATACTTAAAAAAACTTTTATGAATAATCAACTACTGAAAAATGAATATAATATGTCAACTATAAATTACCTAATATTAGGGCTAGACTCAGCTTGGTTAGAGCTAAATACATATAGATTTCGTTTGGATTGAAAGATTTTTAAATCTATATTTTAATAAAATTTATGAATTGTGAAATTCATAAATTTTAAAACTTTCACTACTTAGATTTATTATAAATTAAATGGATTATTATGAACAATTTTGGAACAAAAAAAATTATCACAATCTCTTATACACAAAAAATGGTGTATTTTAAATCTTTTTAGAAGGTAAGAAATTAAAACTTTCAAAAGTAAAGAATTATAAAAGGTGATAAATTTTTTAAAATTTATGAATTTTGATCATTTTTTGTATTGCCAAACGATATATTTAGCCTAAATTTATAAATTTTATAAAATCTCTTATTTAAAATCATTTATACTAAACATCCCCTGCATATTATAAAATCTTACATATATTTATTTTATAAAAAAAATTAAGGAAAATAGTGCCAAAATTAATGTTTTATATTAGATGTAAACAACAGATTACTCAAAATAAATTTTTTCTTATTTGCGTTTCATAGAATATTAATACAGCCTTGATTACTACTCAAAAGAACCCGATGCTCGTACGGTTAGGGCTAATATTCGTACATCCTTTTTTAGGTTCGCTTGATATATGCCAAGTTGAGTAGGGTGCAAGCCCGTTTTTAGAGGAAATAAATAAATAAAGTAAGATTGGCATCAAAAAATTAATTATCAATTATATATTTCTTTCTTTCTTTCTTTCTTTCTTCTTGTGATATATTACAAATTTATAAAGTAGACAAACTGTTAATATTTAAATTTCTAACCTTCTGTATCACAAGTAGAAATATTATAAAACTAACTGCTCGTTTGGTTTAATTTTTAAAAATCAGCAGTCAGTATTTAAATTTTCAAATACTTATACTAAATGTTTGGTAAATAAATAAATAAATAAAAGCTAGCTATTGAATTTTCAATCAACCACTAACTTTTGAAATTATAACTTTTGGGTCAAAAACTAGAATTTGTAGTTGTTAGAACCAAAAACTAGTTTTTTTATTAAAAAATACCATTAAAATTTAAAATAATTATGAAAATACTTATATATATATATATATATATATATATATATATATATATATATATATATATATATATATATATATATATATATATATATATCATTATTTCAGTTTTAAATATTTTAAAATCTTTATATATTCACATAATTAAATATAAATTAATTAAAATGTGTATTTTTTATTAATATATTTTATGTGTAACATTAAATTATTAATTTAAATATAATTTAAATTCATTAAATATATAAAATGATATCCTTATTTTTCATTTTATAATCTAAATTTAATTTCAAACGTTGAATTACCAAATGTTATATAATTATTTATAACAGCTAACAATTGACCACTACCGCTGAACCAAACAAGCCTTGAGTATAGTGCAAATTTATTCTTAAAGAGGGAAAAATAAAGAGTAATAAGTTTAGGGAGCAGCAAAAGATTAATATAACAATTATTTTTTTATAGGCTTAATAAATAAATTTATTCTAAATTTTACGTAGTTTTGCAATCATACCCTATTTTTATTTTAATGTAAATTTTATCCTGATTCAAAAATTTATTTGTAATTCTACCCTAGGAAAGAATTGCAATTAAAATTTCAAATTATCATTGAATTGACATAAAATTAAGAATAAAATATAATTACAAAGATACACAAAGTTCATAGTAAATTAATCTATTACGCCTTATATACATAAAAAAATTTAATAATTTGTGAAAGAGATAAACCCAATAAGATTTAAACTTATTTCTTTTAGAAGTAAGATGGCATTTCGAAGATAGTTTTCACACCTATATTAAATCTATCTCTCTTATTTTATCACCATACACTTCAAAATTAAGGAATTTATAAATGAAGAAAAATCATCATTTATTATTTATTTTGTCTTCAAAAAATAATGGTTAAGACTTTGAGATTACACCATAATATTTAATTTTTTTTAACTTTTTTTTTAATGGCTAATTTATAGAAATCAAGAATTTTTATAGTGCCAGAAAGGGCTCGAACAAGTCTTTCCCCAATTAGTAGATAAACCAAAAGCTTAGCAATTTTTTATTTTTATTTTATTTTTTACAATGGATTTCCTTTCATTTGAATGATTGGAACATGCTTAATTCCGGCTACATTCCCGGCTGCAACTTCTCCGGATTTCCTCCACGTGTCACGTGGCAAAAGGAACATATATCTCATCCCCTACGTAAGCCAGTTGCCCAGCCACCATCCTAGCATTACATAATTTTCATGGAATTTCTCGATTAGTTTATTCTAAATTAATTAATACCCCAAAAAATTTTATATTTTTCATTGAATTTAAGATTAAAAATATTGATTTTAAAAATAATAAAAAAATAATTTTAAATAACGCAATTATATTTGATATAATAAAAATAACTATGTAATTTTCTGACAGAAATTATGATGTGTTTAAGAATAATTATGATTTATTTATTAATTACTATATAATGTGTTCAAATTTCACCAGTTTGCATCATATTTTTTTTGCCGCAACTTAGTCACCTAGTATTATCCTAATACAAATTAAAGTGTTAATAGTCACCTAGCATTATCCTAATACAAATTAAAGTCTTAATTATAAAATACCTTAAAAATATTAATTAAAGTAGTAATTTACTTTATAAGGAGAAATTCTTAAGTAGATTGAGTTTACCACGTCACTCATAAATTCAATAGAAATATGACATATCAATTAATGATACCACATCACTCATAAATTAACTCAATAGAAATAAATCATATCAATTAATAATGCTATAATTATGGATGACATATTATATTTCTGTTAGATTAATTTATGAGTGACATGATAAATTTAATCTACTTAAAAATTTCTCGCAACATTGATGCGTGCGCATATATATATAGTAAAAAATTAAACCTATAACAAAATTAATCTTCAAATTTCTATCTAAAAAAAATAATCATAAAAAATTTAGATTTGTAATTAATTAGAGTTATGTTTTTATATAAACATTCTGTACACATCAAAACAGGCTTCTCCGTCCACATTAATAATTGTTCAAAAAAAATTTATCATTAATTAACAAACTTTTAATTAAGTCTTTAATATATAGTATTTCACTAATAAAAGACTTTATGAGCAGCTTATCACATGCATGCGTTCAATTTTTCAGCTTATCACATGTCACCGTACATATACCTCTCAGCTACAAGTACGTGAAGACGTGCAAATAAATGAATAGAATAGAATAGAAGATTAAAATTCAATTTGACGGCTTAATCTTTAATTAATTAATTAACTAATGACAAATATTGAATTCTAACTAAACCCACTACTATAAATAAAACCACCAATAACTGCCATTTTTGTATACTTCAACTGTTTCTTTCTCTCCTTCTCTAACAACTTGCAGAAAATATGGCTTATAAGGTTGCTAATATTGCTTCTTTCGTGGTATCATTCTTTTTCATTTTTCACTCATCAAACGCAGTGTTTAATGTGATAAATTTTGGAGCAAAACCAGATGGAAAAACAGACGCAACACAATCATTTTTAAAGGCATGGACTGCTGCTTGTAATTCTGCTTCTAGTTCCACGATTAAGGTTCCAAAAGGAAGGTATTTGATCAAAGCGATAGTGTTTAGAGGTCCATGCAAGAGTAGAATTAATGTTATGATAGATGGAACTATTGTTGCTCCTAACGATTATCGAGCTCTTGGAAATTCTGGGTATTGGATTTTGTTTGTTCAAGTTAATAGAGTTTCTGTTTTTGGTGGTACTCTTGATGCTAAAGGTGCAGGGTTCTGGAACTGTAGAAGAACTGGCAAAAATTGCCCAGTTGGAGCTAGAGTAAGTTAATTTATTAATTTTCTATTTATATAGTTTAATCATGCAAATTCATTTTAATTATTAATACAACTAGTTTTATATATGTTTCTATAATAGTATTATACTCTATATTAATTAATAAAATTCATGAAGAATAATGTATATAAATCTGGCGAATTTAATACACCACATGCCATTTAGACTAATCAATATTGATTTACCGTATCATAAGGTGAATATAATAATTAACTATATATATATATATATATATATATATAAAGGGATTTCTTTAGTTTTTTTGTTATAGTCAATAATTTCAAGTTAAGAAATTATCTAATTATACACTAATTTTGTAGGACAATATTTACAATGTTTAAAACTTGGTTTGTAAAAATGGGTGCATATTATATTTGCAAATAGTGAAAATCACATGCAAATATGAAGGATGGACACCTCATAAAAAGAAGAAAAAGCCTTACAATTGTTTAAATATGTACTTTAATTATTTATAAATGTGTTTAATAATTTGCTATTATGATAAGAATTAGTACTTAATTAGTATATTAATCTGTTGATGCAGTCCATAACGTTCAACTGGGCTAACAACATCCTTATAAGTGGCTTGACGTCTATCAATAGTCAATTAACTCACCTAGTAATCAATAGTTGTAACAATGTTCAAGTTCGAAATGTGAGGCTTGTAGCTCCAGACCAAAGCCCTAACACGGACGGCATCCACGTCCAGGCAGCAACCGGAGTAACAATCACTGGCAGCACGCTTCAGACTGGAGACGACTGCATATCAATTGGTCCAGGCACCAGAAATTTACATATGAGTCAGATTAAGTGTGGTCCTGGCCATGGCGTTAGGTAACTATTATTTCACTCACTGGCAATTTTTACTTTAATTTTCATATATTTTTACATAAAATTTTTTAAAGAGAAGAGAAAAGTGTGTATATTACATCTATGTTTTAAAATTAATAAAAAAAAAAAGAAAAAGGGAATTTTTAATCCAAAGTATGTATATATATTAGATTTATGTTTTCAAATTCAGTCGTTCATTTGAATTGGTAAAGGTAAAGGACTACAAATCAAATGATAAATTGAAATTAAAATAAAATTTTAAATATATTTATTATTTATATGTTAAAAATAAATATAATATATATATATATAATTTAAAAATTAATGAAAATTACCATATCGACTAATCAATATTACTTAAAAGTAATTAATGCTATTTATTGTTTTTAACAAACGTTATTTATCTTTTTTGGCATAAAACGGTACTGTTTTGTACTTTTAATTGATAAAAAAAAATTCCAGAACCTATTTTATCAGAAAAAACCACATCAGTTCGTCCTAGTCACGGGGTAATTCCTAAGTCTAAAAGTTCCCGATTTTACTAAGTAACCCAGACCCGATTTGAATGGTAAACAGTGAAATTATATTTATTTATTATCTATCCAAAGTTTATTGCTTGAAACTTTTTGGGCGGGCTTTGCAAGCCCATCCTAACCACACAAACTACGATAATTGCTCTAGCCAGCGAAAGCTCAATCTCAAAAATTCTAAAAAAATTTCTCTAGCTGTCGAAATAACAATTTAATTTAATAATATAAGGGAAATAATTCTTTGTTGGAATTGAGTTAATGTTGTTGTGTTTGTGCAATTTCACAGCATTGGAAGTCTAGGCAGGCAATTCAATGAAGAAGGAGTACAAAATATAACCTTAACAGATTCAGTTTTCACAGGATCAGACAATGGTGTAAGGATAAAATCATGGGCTAGGCCCAGTACCAGTTTTGTTAAGAATGTTGTCTTCCAAAACATTATCATGAGAAATGTTGAGAACCCAATCATTATTGACCAAGATTACTGCCCTAACAATATAGGTTGTCCAGGCAAGGTAATTCTATTTTCAACAACATTTTCTTTTGGTATATTACAAATTTTTTAGAGGAATAAAATTTTAAATTATTGTTTTTAATTTGAAAATGACAGAGTTCTGGTGTGAAGATCAGTGAAGTGACATACAAAAATATACAAGGAACATCAGCAACTCCACAGGCAGTGATATTTGAATGCAGCAAAAGCAATCCATGCAAAGGAATCAGATTACATGACATTAAGCTTACTTATATGAATAAAGCAGCAACATCTTCATGCAAGAACATTGATGGAACCAGCACTGGAATACTCATGCCTGGGAGTTGTTTATAATAATAATAATAATAATAAATATTATTATTTTATTAATATAATTTTTTTTTTTTAATTTCTAGATGTGCGCTCCATGTGGAAGTGGCTTTTAATATGATGTAGCACTCCATGTGTGGAAGTGGCTTTTGAATGTATATTATATATATCTAGTCATAATAATTACTGAATTGAATTGGTATTGATTAATTTCTTCTTCATAATTATAAAGAAAGAATATGAATTAATGTTAATTTAATTTAATTTAATTATAATCTCCATTAGTTATAATTAGTTAATTTCTATAAAATTAAATTAAATTATAACACATAATTATTTCCAAACCGATAATTGAAGTGCATGAGATATATTAATTAATTACCCATTAAAAAAATAATAATGTCATTGTTTTGTAGTTATACGTGGGAAGAAAAATGAATTTATTGAAATAATAAAAAATAATCAGAAAATTAAAAAATGGGTAGAAAATAATCTACATGGTCTTTAACTCAATTCTTTGATTAAATAATTAATTAATATTTAATATTTTCTTTTGTTGATTGAATTTTTTATTTTTTTAAAGAGAAAAGGTATTAGAATTTATTAGATTATTCAATAAGATTGGAGTTTGTTTTTCCCTTTTAGGTCCATTTGGATTGAGTTTGAAAAAATTACTTTTTAATAAAATTTTTTTTTTTTTAATATTGCTTTTAAATGTAAATAATTAAATTGATACTTTTTTTAAAAATATATTTAAAAAAACTGTTTATAAAAATAATAAAAATTAATCAATTAAATTTAAAAAATTCTGAAAATATTTTTCTAATTCTTATAGCACAAATTCTAAACGCATTCTTAATCAATAATGAATATCTCAAATTAATATATAGGCTTAGAAAATTAAAAAAAAAAAAATTTCTAGATGCATGCAAAATGACAATACACCAAACCTCCACCAAATTGCTAGCCAGTCTCATCAAATGGCAATTTTTTTTTTTTTTTTAATAGAAAAGTCCTTTTCTCCCTCCAAGTTTGACAGCAAAAGGGTAGTAATGGAAGTTTCGTTTGACCATCTTACAGAACTATCAGATTTAAAATGTGAAAATCAATCGTAAAATTGTCAATGCAGTTTCTAGATTTTCTTATCAGAGCCATTATATAGTCAATTAGTCGTTAAAAAAATAATTAATTTGAATTTCTTCTAATAATTTATAATTGTATTAATAGAGTGTTAAAAAAAATAATTCAAATTAATTGTATTTTCCAGATTCTGTTTATATTTTTCATTTCAAATTAATTAAAAAAAAACTAATTTGAATTTCTGTTAAAATTACTAGTAACTCTATAGGTCATTAATAATTATTATGACCAATCAACTCTCATATTTTTATTAGCAAGATTGTTTGATTATTATTAATAAATTTAAAATCAACAATCAATCATTTATACTCATTAAAATAATAATAAAACACATAAAAAATAAACCAGAAAGAATAAATTTATGTAAAAACAAAATATAGATTAACATATCTTGAGATATTCTTGATTAGATCAATATTAATTGGTAAGAAAAATTAAATAAATTAAAGAAGAAGGAACCATCATTAATGATAATAGAATAATAATTAAAAAAAATAACAGAAAGACAATACGAAGGAGAGAAAAGACTGTTTATTAGCAAATCTGTAAAATAAAAAGAAAGAGAAATTTAATTATTATGTACGGTAAATAAGAACTATTTTATTTTTTTATTATTTTTTTGTCAAAATTTAGAATTATATTCTCACTGAAATTGAGATAGTCTCCTGTTAAAATCAATATCATAAATTATATTAGTATAAAATTTTCACCATTAAATATAAAATAAATAAAATTTAAAATTTTTTAAAATTAATAATTATAGTATAAAAATAAATCTTGACTATTTAAAATTATATAGAAATAATTTATCATATTTATCTAAATATAGGAGAATTTTAATCCGACTTTTTTCTGTGTCTTAAACTATTGAAACTAAGAGACATTTATTGTGGTCAAATTATTTAATAATTTATATTATACTGATGGTGTAGTTAGAAATTAATTATCTTAATTAGACTTTGTGGTTATTTGATTTGACACTACTTGTACGTAATAGTACATTTGACCTCAACACTGCAAATAATTAGTCAACAAATGGGAAATTTATTACTATTATTTTCATAAAATAGTTTGGGGATTAACTAATAATTAAGGTTGCTGTACACGTTACCATCATCTCTAACAAACTTTAGGTATGTGTCAACTTAACTCGCTAATAATACCACATTTTACACATTTAATTTAAAATTAAAATTAAATACTTCTTAACTAATTAATTGAATATTGTTACATATAGTATGTAATATATTTTAATTTAAGATATAATTAAGTATTTTTTAAATATGTACAGTGAAATGTAATATTTTCTTTTAAAATATAAAATAATTTTCTGAATTTTTATTACGTTGTTGGAATTTCTTGATAATATTTCCATTCTATGTTAACTATTTTGATTTCTTTTAATACAAGTGGAGATTATCATTATTATTATTTATAAGTTTGACTTTGACTAAAGTTTGAATTTGAAAATTTTTAATTTCAATTATTATGATTATCAATATATAACCATAATATATTAATATTATAGGCCTAATGATATAAATATCAACATTTCGAGGGAGTGATATATTAAGTGCATAAACAGTTTAGGATGTGAATCTTTATTAAATATATAATTATAAACATAAAATTTGGTTCAATATTGAATTTAGATTACATATATATGTACGGAAGGGAATAAAGCACATTTACATAAAAGTTTTTTACTAATTTTTTTTAATTATGTATTTATGAAAGGCAATATAGTCATTTATTAATTAAATAATATAATTATCTAATTATAGTTAATTTATATAATAAATGATTATTTCAATTAAAATAAAAAATAATTATTATTTAATATATAATTAATTATATTTAATATCTAATTATAATTAATTTAACTAAGAAAAGGTGAATTCAATTAAAATAAAGAAAGAATGAAACAATTATTAGTTAATATATAATTAATTATATTTAATATCTAATTATATTTAATTTAAATAAAAAAAATAAATTTAATTAGAATAAGAAAAGAATAAAATAATTATTATTTAATATATAATTAATTATATTACAAATTTATAATTATATAGTTATTATAATTTAATAATTTAATTGTCTAATTTAATTTAAATAAAAAATGAATTTATTTAAAATAAGGAGAGAATAAAATAATTATTATTTAATATATAGTTAATTATATTTAATTCAAATAAAAAAGAATTCAATTAGAATAATTTATATTTTTTTATTTTTTTAAATATTTAGAAATTAGAGAAATTTTTTTTGACTTTGATTATTTGGATATTAACAAGTTACATAAATTCTAATTTGACTTTCATTTTATAAATTATTTTTTATCCTATTATAAATTTTAAAATTAGTTGTTTTAACTACTAATAATAATTTGTATATTAGAAAAATTACTTTTGATTTTATAAAAAAAGTCTAATTTGACTTTTATTTTGTAAATTATTATTTTTTCACATCATAAATTTTAAAATTAGTTGTTTTAACTATTAGTAATAATTTATATATTACAAAATTACTTTTGATTATATAAAAAGACGCATCAGAAAAAGAAGATGCATTAATTGAGAGTTCATTTAACAAAAATTAGCAAAATTATTTTTTCAAGTATTTAAAAGTTAGAGAAATTTTTTTGACTTTGATTATTCGAATATTAACAAGTTAGAGAAATTATAATTTAACTTTCATTTTATAAATTATTACTTTGTTCCGCTATAAATTTTAAAATTAGTTATTTTAACTATTAGTAATAATTTGTAAATTACAAAAATTACTTTTGATTCTATAAAAAAACACAGAAAAAAAAAGATACATTAATTGAGAGTTTATTTAGTAACAATGAGTAAAATCCTATTTTTTTTTATTAAATGTCAAAATTTCTATTTATAATGGTATATTATTCTAAAATAATTAATTTGTTTGTGATATTATAAATATTTAAATTTACTTTAATTTTTTATTACTGAAGAGATTAATTATTCATTCTTAAAAATTAATTAAATAGGAAATCAAAATTACAAAATTTTTAGTTGAGTAATTATACGTCACTGTTATTATTTGTAATATCAAATTTAAAATATTTACAAGTATTTATGTGATATAATAATTAAATTGATTTTTTTAGACTTATGATATAATATGATATCACATGACATAATATGATATCACATGTTAAATTAATTGCATACAATTAATATTGAATTAATTTTGATATTAAATTTATAAAAACACGTTAGAAAAATTGTTATTGATTTTCTAGAGGAATAAAAATTAAGTTATAATATGTCAAAAAAACAAAATTTATTAAAATTAATAAAAACATACAACCTATATTGAAATTATAAGAAAACAATAGATGTACCAAATATTAACAAGAAAATCAACCAATAATTAATAATTAGTCAACATAATAATAACAAAATAAATTAGAAAATTATAATAAATATATTTATCAGTTCATTTACTTTTTTTTCTCTAACATATTGTTGAATATAAAAATATCATTTAAAATTGTAAGAAATGATCTATTTATATATGCTTGAGTATTTTTTTAATATTATACATGTGAATCTATAATTATTTTATATCATTATTCTAATTATATTATACATGACAATTATATAACTTAAATAATATTGTATATAATTATATTTTCATTAAATTTTTATGTTTTTCATATGAAAATTCAACTTAACTTAGATTCAACAACTAAAGTGAATTTAACAATCAAGTTATATAAATTTTACCACATAATAATCTTAAAAGTCAACCAATAAGATTTCGAACTCATAATATTTATTTGAAAAATTTTATATCATTTTATATTTAAATAACAAAATATTAGTCATGAAAATTTTAATAAAGAAAAAGTAAAAGTTTAGAATAAATATTTATATTTCTAACGAATTTTAATGAGTAGTAATGGAGATTAACGTGCGAAACATGTTATAAAAAAAAATCTAATATACATACATACATACAATATTTTTTTTTTCTCTCTTTTTCTTATAAAGCACCCAATATAAACCTTAATTGGAAAGGCTGCTTACTATATAGACTGTTAGTCTTACCTATTTCCCTAGGGAAAATAAAAAAGTCTTACTTATTCGAAGTATTAACACTTGAAACAAAAAAGAGTATGATCGCATCTTTTTTATTTAAAAAAAAAACATAATAATCATATTGATTGAATAAGTATATGAAACAAAAATATGTATTTAGCACAGGCTAAAATTTTCCTATTATAAATTAGGCACCTTTACAATCAGCTTAAGGCAATGAAATTGAAAACGATTTACCCCCTTCTTTGCTTCACCTGAAAAAATGGCATGAGGTGCATTTTTCTTTCTTTCTTTCTTTATTATTATTATTATTATTTAGGTGTTGATACTAGGAACATAAAATGATATTAGAATGAGAGGTTCAATCCCAAAGGCGGCAGGATTCAAACCTATGGCCGGCCCACCCCCATTGTCGGCATTTGATAAGTTAAGTCTAAACGCTCTATAAGTCAAATTAGAAGTTTATCTCTACAATTAAGATATTGTTTGACATGCTACAAATTCCGGCGAGAATTTGAAATTCTCATAAAGTTACAAATTTTGCTCATTTGATTTGCATGATAAGCTGCAAATTTTGACATGGGCACCTATATTGGAGAGGTGGAAGTCCTTTGTCAAAAATTTTTATAACTTTTTTTAAAAATATTTAGAGAGGTGAAAGTCATTTTTTAAAAATATATATAGACTAATAATAAATACATATACAGTCTGAGTAATAAATTCAAATTTGGTACTTTCTCCCTTGTAAAAAAAAAAATAGATCACTTTTCAATAAGTCATTTTTCAAAAATTTAGGTTACTTTTCAAAAATTATTAATAGGTAATGTTTAGAGCTGTGGGGTATGCTTAGATATGTTTGCTATTATATATAAACATATTCAAATTAAATTAATGGATGTGTATCATAAATCACAATACATTATTACATATTAAGCCACGTGTATAACATTTTCTTTTTTCACTAAATACTTACTTTGGAAACATATAATATCAAAAGGATTTTTCTTTATTTTTTGAAAATGTCTAAAATTTTCTTTGGATTGATTCCCTTCAGCCATGTGCATGTGCCCATTTATTAGCATAAAAAGGAGTTTTCATAATTTCGTAAAATTTATTAAATAAAAAATTTGATTTTTATAATATTATTTCAACTATTTAATTTTGTATAAATTTTAAAAAATTATATAAAATTACAAAAATGAGATTTCTCTCTATTTTGAAATATGTTGACCATTACTACTATGACAGATTAAGAAAAGCTATATAATATTAATCCATCCTCACCCTGTTATCTTAGGAAAATATAAAAAAATTATCTTGAATAATATTTTATAAAGCAACATAAAAAATTGAGTTATTTCTAGATTTTAGAAAGTTTTCATTTTCAATAATTTATAAAGTCATGTTGAATTTAACATGATTTTTTTTCTGGCACCCATAAATCATATACCTTATGATTCATAAGAAACATACATAAGATCTTCATAGCCACTTTAAAAAAGTGACAATAATAAAAATATTCTCTAGGATTTAGAGAGAGAAGCTCTAACTTCTCTCTAAAAGATACTTTCTTTCTCTTTTTTTTAGCTGCCATCGGTCTATTTTAAATCAACAATGGACGATTTCTTCTTATTTTTCATTTTACTTAAATTTTATTATTTAATACTGTTTAAATTTATTATTGTTTTAAATTATTCAATTTAAAAGGATATAAACTATTTTTTTAAATAAATTTAAATTTCATTAATTATCAATAATTAAATACAAATTTTAATAGTAAAAAATTTTACTTAAAAAATATACAAATTATTAATTAAAAAATATACAAATTATTAAACTAATGAATTTTGATATACGCAAAGATTAGTGCAGGTAGTTAAGAATTTTTATTATTTTCAGGCGTAGTGAGCGGTGGCGTTTGGGTTTGACCTTTTAGGGACGAAGCAGAAAAAACAAACGTGTGAGTGCATATAAAAAAAAAAGGTGTGTGATATGAACTTTAATATGAAAAATACTTATTAATTGGAGTTTAATTTTCGAATCAACACACAGAAATAATTCCTAATTAATCTTAATTGACACGTAAGTTAATTCGAGAATATTCTTAATTAATTGAACTAAAAACAAAATAAAAACTACTTAAATTTGAGCTTATTGTATTACATGCACATAATATGTAGCAGTCTTTGAACCTGTATGGAGATAATAAAAAAAAAAAAAAGGTTTTTTTTTTTTTTTATTGAAAAAAATATAGCTTATTGTAAGAAAATAATAAAAAATAGGAGATAATTAGTATATTATTTAGAAAATAAATTATAATTATAACAGGATAAATAGCAAACAATCAATTCTAAATTTATTTAGAACTATAAAAAAAAAATCTAGGTATAATATCCAATATTATTAATCATGCAATACCTCTTCTAGATTAATGAGAATAAACTTTGTGTTCCAAATAAACAATAAAAATTGATTAATTTAATGTTTAAATAGAGATAAGAAGAATTTGCAGCAAAAAATCCTTATTTATCAAAGAAAATTGAGGCTCAATTAATATTTTTTTTTTAAATGAGAAAAATAGAAAGAGGTCAAGAGCAATACAAACTAGTTAGCTTTCTAGATGTGCAAATGAGATAAATATCTTTTTTTTTTTATTCGCACATGCCGGCCAACATGAAAGTGAAATCTTCCTTCAATTTTTTTAGCATTAATTTTTCAATGGGAATTGAATCTTGTCGTCTATTATTAAAATAATTTTATTTTATCATTAAACTAAAAACACTAATTATAGAAATATTAAATTAAAATATTTTATTATCATTTTTAATCACATATTTAATTATTACTTTTCACAAATAAAAAAAAAACCAAATAAAAACTTAGAAAGTATTAATTAGATAAAAATAAAAATTTAAAAACCAAATAAAATAAGTGTCGACCGTTTTGAATTTGAAAATTATATAAAAATTTAATAATTTGCAGTTTTATTTTTTCTAATTTGATTTTTATTTTTATTTTGAGATTGACTTCATCACCACATTTATTTTTTTTAAATATTAATACATATAGACATACATAAATTAACAAAAAATGAATACATATATATTTTAAAGTTATTGAAAAAGTATGTCAACCATTCACCAAAGAATAGTAATTTAAAAAGAAAAATCTAAAAAACAAGTTAATCAATTATTTTATTTCCTTATAATGAAAATTAATGATCAATCTTAGTTATTTAACAGTATAAAATGAAAAAAATAGTATCATATTTATTTCCCAAATGCAATGTTAATTAGAAATTTAGAATCCCATTAAGAAAAGAACAAAGAATTCATTATCATGATTCATGATGGCGGCTAATTGCTAAAGCGAATCGTGAGTGACGATAGACAAAAGCTGTCATCAACCACGATGGTCGGTGCAAATGCAGCCTACGTGGCTTTTCTGAGGTGTTGTGTCATTAAGCTATATGCCCTTTCAAAAACTGAAAAAATAAAAAATAAAAAAAAAACGTTTCTTTTCTCTTCACACTGACAAAGTGGTAGTGGCCGGTGGGTCCCGGCCTTTTCAAGTGCTTTTGTCTGTTTCTGATTTTGACAATAATGGCGGCCAAACAATGGGAGACTCTTATTTTATTTTTTTTTAATTTTTTTCTTTTTTTTTTTTAAATATAAAAAATGGCCAAATCTTAGTTTATTATCAATACAAAATCCAAGAAATAATTGAAAAAAAAAATCAACATTTTGTAATTTAAATCTAGAACAGTTTATGAATATGAATTAACGTTTTTTTATTTATAGAATATTTCAAATTGTTTTCTATTTATAAAATTAACTGAATATAAAATATTATGAAATAATTTTATTAACATTAAGAAGATATTATGAATAGTTTTTATTAATTATATTAAATTCATTTGTTTCATTTGATAAATTATTTAGGTTGGAATACATCTTTTGCAGTTTAACTTTGAAAGTTAAGGGTTTTTTTTTTTTTTTTTTTTTTTTAAATTGAATAATTATAATATGTAAAGAGTAAATCACTTATCAACCAAAATTTTAAATTCATAAAGTTAATTTTAATTTCACATTTGTTACAAAAAAAAAAAAATCTAATTTCACATATAATTTATGTTGGGATATCAAATGTGAATGAAATCCCACGTTGGAAAGAGATGGACTTAGTGAGTGATTTATAAGTGGGAAGAATCCATAAACCCATTGCCTTAAGGTTTTGGGTTGGAGTGTGGTGTCAAGCCCATGAGTATGTCACTCATTAAAGTCCATGATGATAATCTCTCCAGTATTTGATTCCCCGGTGTTCATTTGTTAGGTGGTTTGGGCCATAACAATTTACATAAAATATATATACGAACCATAAAATAATATATATATATATATATATATATATATATATATATATATATATATATATATATATATATATATATATATATATATATATATATGCGATTAGATAAATAATAAAAAAAATTAATTAATTAATTACGCAAATAAATAAAAAAACTAATCAAACCATAAAAAATATTAAATTTATATATCAATAGTGATAATACAGAACAACTCACTTTGGGCTTGATCGATGCTTAATTCATTCCCAATCCCATGAGCATTATTAGCATAATATGGAGACCATGTTATTAAGCTTTTGAGATTGAAATTCCATTTGAAAAATATATTTTACCTTTATTCCATTTGAAAAATATTTTTTAACTTTACTCAGTGTAGGGTGCACGTGATTTGGAGATGGATGATCATCTTTTTAGCTGCTCATATCATTGATGAGGAGAGGGGAAAAAAACAAAGAAAAAAAAATCAAATTTGTCCTGTGCGTTGATGAGGAAAGAAGAGAAGCGAGGGAGGGACAGTAAATTAATATTAACATTAGAATTCTATTTTAATTAAGACAAAGTCATTAAGTCAATTAAAACTTTTCACCTATTCATCGCTATGGTCCTAACAATATATATATATGTACATATACGCCATTGTAATTTATATAAATTGCAAAATAATTTAATTGATATACTGAAAAATTTACTTAAGCACTTTATTTAACAAAAAATTTGTTAATGGTAAATTTTAATCAATGATTATTTAAAGTTATTGTAGATCTAAATTTGAGTTTCAAATGTAAAATCACAAAAAATAAGACAAATTTCAAATGTTCAATAATTTTAAATAATTGCAGCATATTAGACTTGTAATATTTTATAATTTATTTTGAAAGGAAATAGGAATTAAACATTGAGCATAACCAAGGGAGGTAAGAACTCCTAATATATTAGACCCGATATAAAATCAACTGTTTTAGTAAGTTTATGAGCAATTTGATTAGTAGATTTATTAACATAAATAATTTTGATAATTAAGATAATCATAAAATTAAATAGCATAACTTTAAGTGTATGTAAAAAAATTCTGAAAGTTCAATATAAGTGACTAAATATGATAAAATAATAAATGCGAGTTATGGCAGCTGTATATTACTTATGCAACATATTTCTTTCCATATATTACAACATTTCCTCCACACCTTCCTAAATAAATAAATAATGATATAAATTCTATCATGATCTACAATTATTTCTTATAGAATAACTTGTAAAAATATTAAAACATAAATATGTAGACCATTATAAAATAGGAAATCAATAACGCAAAATTAGAAAAATATAATTGAGCTATGAAAGCTAATAACATCATAAATAACTACCATTCGGTGGCACAACCAAGACCTATTCTATGTACTTGTTCTTTAAATGTCTTTAGTCGTAAACCCTTAGTTAAAGGATCTGCTATCATCATATTAGTACTAATATGCTAAATAGACACTCTTCATTCATGAACTTCCTCCTTAATGGCAAAATATGTTAATTCTATATGTTTGGCACTTTTTGGATATTTGTCATTCTTGAAAAAAAATACTACAGCTGAATTATCACAATAAATTTTCAATGCTTGGTAATGGGGTCGACAATCCCAAGTCTTGAAATAAAATTCCACAACTATAATGCATGAATTGTAGTTTCAAAAAATGCCACAAACTCTGTTTCATAATGGATTAAGCATTGATAGATTGCTTAACACTCTTCAATGATACTACTCCATTTGATAAAAGAGATAGATAGCCAAATGTGGATTTTCTACTATCAAGATATCCAGCAAAATCTGAATATGAGTATCCAATCAGTTTCAAATGATCAGACCTTGTATACATGAGAATGTAGTTCTTTGTACCTTGCAAGTACCTCAATGCTTTCTTTACAGCTTTCCAATGGACAATTCCAACTATGAAACTGATACTTGGTCTTGCATAGGTTTGCAGACACATTATATTGCCCACAACTGAAGCATAAGAAATTGATTCCATCTCCTTTTACATCATTCTTCGTACATTGTATGTGACTAAATTTGTCCCTTTTTAAATAGGAACACTTCCTGCTGAACACTTATCCATATTAAATCTCTCTAAAATTCTTTTGGTATAACCTTTTTGAGACAGTCCTAACAATCATTGTGATCTATCACGAAAGATTTCAATTCTTATCACATAGGACACATCTTCCATATCTTTTATTTCAAAGTTCTTAGAGAAAAAAACATTTTAGAGAAAAAATCTTTTATCTCATATAGTATGCCCAAATTATTATCAACAAGTAAAATAACATCAACATATTGAACTAAGAAAACAAATTTGCTCCCACTCATCTTTGGGTTATATCCATCGATTAAGAATGTTTTTCTGAAAACTGAAAGACATTATGATATCATTAAACTTAAGAAACCATTGTCAAGAAGCTTGTTTAAGTCCATTTATTGACTTATTAAATATACACACCATTTGACCTTTTGTTGAGAAACCTTTAGGTTTGTTCATAAAAACTTCCTCTTTAAGATCTCCATTAAGAAAGACTATTTTCACATCCATTTAGTGTAACTCTAAATCATATTGAGCCACCAATGCCATTATAATCCTTAATGAGTCTTTCTTTGAGACAGGTGAAAATGTCTTTTTATAATCGATACCTCATTTTTTTAGTACAATCCCTGAAAACAAGTCTAGTTTTATATCGTTCAACATTGCCATTAGAGTTGCGTTTGGTTTTAAAATCCCATTTACACCTAACTCAGTTATAACCTTCAGGCAATTTAATAAGATCCCAAACTTTATTGTATTTCATGGATTTCAATTCAACTTTTACAGCATCAATCTATTTTTCAGACTCAGCACATTTTATTGATAGCAGTATGTGCCATAGGAGCCATATAATAGTTATGTAGTAGTAGATATTAATTCCCAATGGCACAATAATATATTCATAATGTGAAAAGGGTTTTATATTATTGAATATAGTCCTTAAGTATTTGTTAAAGGATCTATTCTCAAGTGTTGAGAATATAGGAGACAGATCATTCTTGTACAAATATTTTAAAAATATTCATAGTCGTAGGATTAATGACTAGGCATCATTAATTCCGGAAGACCGTCACCTCTGTTTGTTTTCTATAATTAGTATGTGATACAGATGATTATAGAGGTAGTGAGTCTTATGCTGCTTGACATGTGATATCCGTACAAACATGTGGATATTCATAGGATGAATAGTCAAATTGTGACGTTAGATGATAATAATATGGGGTTTTACTATTTGTCAATTATTTATTATCTAGGTCATAATAGTGCATATAATCTTTTGACCTGAGGGATACTATATCTCATACATAGGTAATTAGGATTTATTACTGCTTACATAGACGTACTATTCATGTACGGATATATGGCATGTGATATATCTAATTTGTTATGTATGAAGGTAAGTGATCGCTAAGATAGAATTCATTATCTCGAGTAAATGAGGTTAAGATCCTATGCTATCTAGTTATTCTTGGTACTTGAGTTCTTGGCTAAGACAGAAAGATTCACTAGAAAGAATTTCTAGTAGAAATCTAATCTCATCAAGAATTAGAACTGAGATAAGGACATTGAATCGAGGTATATTAGGGTTTGACATAAACCATTACCCTAGACGAGATTGGGATCTTTAATAAAGGGATTCTAGTGCATGATGATTTATGATCGATAGTCCATGTGATGTTTAAAGTTATCAACTATAAACGTTCATTTCTAATTAGGTAGTCGTGACATGGAATACTAGCTATCCCTCATGACTTATAGGATTAAGTATGAAGTGGGGATTTCACATTAGTAGTGAAAAATATTTTCTCATTCCTATTGCTAATTAGACATAAACCTAGAAAGTCACATACCTAATAGTGATCACCTTTCAAGTGTAAAAGTTTTACCATAATAATTAATTAAAGTGTTTAATTAATTGATTAGTGGTAAAATGATTAAATATGTAATTACAATTACAAGGACCCTACATGTCCTGATGTTTAACCTATGAACATTTCTATTCAATTAAATCTTAATTTGTATATGATGCAAATGAGAAAGATCAAATTGAAAAATGTTTTGGACTAAATCAAAGACATAATTTTAAACTTAGTAAAAATCCTAAATATATGAGATGTAGCTTAAGCTCATATGTGATATGGTTAAGAGGCAATTTAGGGGTTAGATAAAATTCAGTATTCATAAACCCATGTGATGGGTTTAGGGGTTAGAAAATTTTCTACTAAGATTAAAATTATAATTACATCTTTTGGCTAGTGAAAATGTCCATTTTAACCCTAAAAAATAAAATTGTCATTTCACCATTTGAAAAAGCAAAGTTCAACTTTGTCCCTTCACCAAATGGTGAGCTAAAAGAATATGTAAGGGCATTTAAGTCTTTATGAAGACTTAAGGGTTAAGTCTTTATGAAGACTTAATGGAAAGATATAAAAGCTAAGAGTTTTTATGTTGTAATAAGAGAGAACATCATTTTTCATTTTCAAAGCATCTTGAGGAGATTTGAGAGAGAGAAAATATAAAGAAAGTGTTTCTTCAATTTTTCTTTTGATCTTTAATTTTCTTCTTTGTTCTTTATAAAAGAATAAATGTTTGCAAATTGAAAATGTGTTTAGTTTAAAACAAATCAAAGAGAAACCTTAATTTCCTAAAGGATTTTTGAGGGAAATCTTGAATCAAATTAGACAACTAAAAGAGTGATTCAAAAACACCAAGAAAACCAAGAGGAAACTTGGAGGTGAGCTAGGTATGGATGATTTAGAGGCTTCACACTTGGGAAGCTCTTTGATTAAGAAAGAATGAACCTATTAGAAGTAATATCATTACTCTTCCTTCTTCTTTATATGCATATGTATTTTACATACAAAGTAATTAATTGCTTGAATGAATTTTGGACCAAAATTGGGTGAAGTGAAATTTTAAAATGTTTGAAATTTCACCTCACCACCTTTCTTCTATTGTGTTTGGCTCCACCATTCCGTCAATTGGTATCAAAGCCACTTAATTTCTATGTAAAACCTTTGTATATGTTGTTTTAGAGGTTTTTGATTTGGTTGAAAATGAATTGGTGCACAAATGTTGTGCTCTCGGACACATAATTCACTCCTGTGAATCAAACATAATGACTACAAATTTGATGTCACGCCCACGAGTGAATGGAGCTTACCAACTGTTGGTTATGTCAGTTTACAAAGTCGTGACCGCGAAGGTGGTCGCGATTTGCTCTATCTCTATACCCAAATTTAATTTTTTCCAAAATTATTTTGGATTAATTTTTCAATCAAATACATTTCTATGACTTAAAATATGATTTTAAGCTATAGAAACATTGAATATATGATATTCAAAATGGATATTCTGAAAATGTTCCAATGATGAATAACATATCTATAAATGCAATTGTTGTATATATATGTTTTGTTGTTGTTTAAGAGGCATGAATGGTTGATCATGGATTTAGAAACCATAATGTATGATTTCTAATGTGGACTTGTAATAATTGATTTTATTATTTGACGGGATGTAATTAAATATTAATTACTTATTTAGGTTATAAATCAATTTCATTGAGCTTATAAGCTCTTCTGTTTTTGTAATCTCACATTGGAATGTCGAGGTTACTAATGTACATATGGATATATGGAGGTATATGAACAAGAAGAGGTTCTACCCATAAAAACGCCTAGTGGGAGCATGAAGATGCAAAAATTGTAATTTCATGTTTGTAATTTGTTTAACCTAAATCCCATATTCATTCCCTGTGACTAGGAAGTGGATCCATAGAATCTATGATCATACCTATGTGTATATTGTCCATTTTATGAAATATATATGTGATATATATGAATGCATATGATGTATGTTTAAAATGGATAATGTGCAAAGTGAGACTAATCAAGCCCAAAAATCTTCCAAAGAAAATATTGAGTCATAGTTCTCCATTGGAGAAATAATTCAAGAAAAATTTAAACACTTATGTCATCAGTTATGGATATATAGGGGCGATATATTTGGTTTGAATGTTTTCGTGAAGTTATTGTAAAGCATGTGATGTTACGAGTATAGGATACATTGTATGTCAATAACGATAATGAGTATTTGAGATATATAATGTTCAAATCATTATACTTGTTGGTCTAATGGGTTTGACTTGACTAGTATGAAAAGCCAATAATAACAATATATATCTGAGGTTGGAAACACTAAGAACTGGATTGATTGACCCTCATAAAGAGTTGTAATGGACAAGTGTTGTTCACTTGTTAGATATCAAAATTCCAATAACTACAATGTGTATCTAAGGAATTTGTGATAATCTAATAAAAATTCAATCACCTACTAGAAATCCACCCAATGAGATTTTCGTTTCCTATTTGGAAGTATACGATTCGCCAAATTAGTAGGATTACCATTTTGATTGAAGACCAAATCATTATGGTAGCTACTTAATTACATAAGTTATTAATCTTGTTATTTTTTGCATTTTGATAATACGAAATTGACAAACCCACTTGTGAATATATTTAATTCTTTTAGGCTCACAGGGCCTAAGTCTATGGTCCTTGCATTTGAGTACATAGTGTATGTATTCAACCTGATTTGTTCTTGGTCTTTTAGAGAAAAGACTATTAGAAAGGAACATATCACTCTAAGTGCAATGAAACAAAATATTAGATGAGTTTGACGCTTTATGATCATTTTATAAGTCTAGGGTTGCAAAAACAACATATGAGCATAACAAGACTTTAAGTAAATATGCATCATCTATAAGAGTTATATGATGTGAATAAATATACTAATTAATATGAGATATTAAGGCAGTTATTTTTTTTGAATATGAAGAAAATTATAAAGAAAGAAAAAGGAAAAGAAAAGAAAGAAAAAGGAAAGGAAAAGAAATTGTAAAGGAAGAAAAGAAGAAAGTGTTTTTTCTTGATCTTCATAACTTTATTTTTCTTTGTCTTCTCCATATTTTTTATTCTTGTTCTTATTCTTACTATTCAACTAGAGTAAGAAATTAGAGAAAAGAAATCAAAGAAGAAAATATTTCATCTTTAATTTCTTGTTCTTCTATTTTTCTATCTAGTATTTTTTGTGAAAGAATTTGAATTATGAGAAACCTCTTTTATTTCTTACTAATTTTAATTAAGCTAAATTTGGAATTATTTTCATGTGATGATTAAATTCATCAAACAACTAGAGAGTCTAGATGTTTTGATGAATAATAATTTTCAAATAGTTTAATTCTTCAAATTCATTCCATTAGATGGAAAATGCACTTTAAGGTAATAGAACAAGTTTCTATTATAAATGTTAAAAGGGAAATTGTAAGGGATAAGTCCATAGATAATGCTATAGTTGACAAAGAAAATGTTTCTATTGTCAATGTTATGAATATTGGAAAAGTAATTGTTCTAAGTATTATGAATACTAAAGGACAAAGAGAAGGATAAATCTTGTGAAAGAAAATCTATCTCGGATAAATCTTGTGAAAGAAAATCTATCTCTTGTTACTATATTCCAAAGATTCATATAGTTCATCTATTGCTTGGATTCATGATATAGGTGCTTCTGTGCCATATGCATGATCAGAGTAAACAATGGAAGCATGGAGTTAAATAAAGTGATTTTGAAAAATCTAAGGGGCAAAGTGTTTATTTTCAAAGAGTTTTTAGAATACTTCATGATGATTTTAGAAATCATATTTTGTATGTCTAGTATGTACTTAATGATGATTTTAAAATCATATTTTATAAATTATATATGTATTTCATACTTAAGCTATATTATTCTGTAACTTTAAGGAATTGTAAATTCCATTACAAGAAAAATGTTTACGAGGTTTATTATGGTAATAAACTTAAAAGTATGAATTATATATTTGATGTATTATTATTAAGTTAATAATAACAAAACAACTCCAAGTGCTTTTATGATAATGCCATAAAGAACTCCGATTTAAAACAACTATGATTTCTTAGATTAGTTTGTTTAGCTGAAGATAAGACAACTTAGTTAAATAACATGTGTCACTACTCGCTAGGATGTGAACTTGTTTCAACTTAGAAGTCTAGTATCTAATCCAAAAATAACTATATCACCTTTTGTTAGACAAAAGGATAGAAATTAAAGAAACTTTAGAATTTATGCATATAGATGCATCAATACTATTTGTGAAATGGTTAGTGGGAGTTTTTCCTAATTCATTGTATTTACCTAAATAAATGATATTGACCCATTCAGAAAAAGGTAAATAAAATGAATTGTTCATTTGAATTTTTGAAATGTTCAAGAAATTCAATATGAAAAGGAAAATAGATATTAAGGGTATTTCACACAAAAGGGAAAGAGTATCATAACCCTTTGATCTAATTGAAGTGAGGAGAACTTGATTACCAAATTTTGAGAAATTTCCTAAATATAAAAATTGTCATATAATTATGATTCTTATTAGGAAAACCATACGTGATGGTATACTCAAAAGAATAAATTACAACATATATGATATGATGTAATAGATGATGAATTATAAAATTTTTATTTATTTCCTTATGGAAATTTACAAATAATAGCGTAATATTCTTAAATAGAATTTTCTCCAAAGTCTATTTAATCCTAATTTATATATGATATGATATGGATAGATATTAAAATTCTTACTCATAATAAGATTTGAGATATTTAGCTTATTTGATAAGCTGAAGTTAGACAATTGGAAGATAATTCTAATTAAGATAAAGTTTGTTGGATATCTTAAAGGTGGTTTAGGATAGTATTTTTATCTTTTCCATAATAAAGAGTTGTTAGCAAAGATGTTATTTCTTGATAAAGTGTTTATTCAAGAAAGTGACATATTGAGAAAGATAGAATGATTGGGTGAATGTCATCCAATAATATCCAACAAAATGATCAAAGTAAATTTGATCAACCCTATAAAAAGTCTAAAATTAACTAAATGTTTTATCCTTATAAGCTGCTAAAGGTTTAGTATAATATATGATTTTTCTATAAGATATGATTTCTTTATATGAATGCATAATAGTTATATATTCATGATGAAGTAAATCACGAGATAGTAAAATATATAATCTTAAGATAAATACAATTTACTTTATATGAATGCACAAAAGTTGTACATTCATGATGAAACAAATTATGAGATGATTCTATTATAGCTATATGTGATATAGCAATGCATAATGATTATGAATTTGACATATGGATGTCAATACTAGTTTTCTTTCTCTAGAAAAGAAAACATAATCATGGAATAAATCTAAAGGCTTAGAGTCTTAAGAAAATTCCAAAATATGCAAAACCTTAATGAGTTGTATCATCATAAGATGAGTTCTTAATGTACAAAAGGATAGTGGAAGTATCCTCACTTTCAAGTTTTGTACATGGATAACACATTAGTTTGTAAAAGTATTAATATATTTCATTTGTAGAATGGTTTGACCATTACTTTTTTCATTTAGACTTGAGATAAATATTTACATTCTTGTTAATTCATATCTATTGAGATAGATTAAAGAGGATGTTAAATATGTCTAAGTCAATATTTAGAAAGGAAGTTGAAAAGTTCAACATGCTAATTTCAAAAGTTTTATTTTCTACAATTTCGATATCCACTTTTTGAGGGTTGATTCCCTAGATATCCAAAGAAAATATGGCATAAATTCCTTATAGTACAACTATAAGAAATCTAAATTATACAGGAGTTGTATAATGAGCCAGACATTGAGAATGTTGTTAGTATGACTAACAGATTCTATTCCTATCTAGGATTAAATTATTAGAAATATAATCAAAATTATTCTAAAGTACTTGAGAAGTATTTAAGATTTAATTTTGAGAAATGAAGAAAGTTACTACATAAATGACATAAAGTCTATCATTGGGATTGTTGTTATCTGTAATGAAGAAATAATTTGCTAGAAAAGTTCTAAGCAAATTATTGTTACAAACTTCATTATGGAAGCCAAATTTGCTACATAAGATGTTACAAATAAGAAATTATTTTGGATTCAACAGTTATGAACTATTTTAAGAGTTTCTCTAGTACATCACGAGTACCTATCTGTTGTGATAATAATGGAGCCTTAGCTTAATGCAAAGGAACTCGAGTCTCACACTGAAATCCAGAATATTTCGAAAGGCATTAAGATATTATCAAATCAATTGTTGGAATAGGGTGTTCTAGCCTTGGAGAAAATAGCGTTAACCATTAACTTGGTTAATCTATTGACTAAAGTCAAAAGTTAGTAACAGTTAAACTTCATCTTGAGAAGATGAGTTTCTGATATTAAGTAAAATGGCTCTAGTGCAAGTAAAAGATTAATAGCAGTATGTGCACTAGGAGTCATATAATAGTTATGTAATAATAGATATTAATTCCCAATGGCACGATAATATATTCATGATGTGAAAAGGGTTTCATATTATTAAATATAGGCCTTAAATATTTGTAAGAGGATCTATTCTCAAGTGTTGAGAATATGAGAGATAGATCACTCTTATACAAATATTTTAAAAATGTTAATGGTCGTAGGATTAATGACTGGGCATCATTAATTACAGAAGACCATCATGTCTATTTATTTTCTATAATCAGTATGTGATACAGATGATTATAGAGACAGTGAGTCTCATGCTGCTTGACATATGATGTCGATATAAACATGTGGATATTCATAGGATAAATAGTCGAACTGTGAAGTTAGATTATAATAATATGGGGTTTTACAACTTGTCAATTATTTGTCATCTAGATCATAATAGTGCATATAATCTTTTGATTTGAGAAATACTATATCTCATATATAGGTAATTAGGATTTATTACTGCTTACATAGACGTACTTTTCATGTATGGATATATAGGTATGGATATATAGCATGTGATAGTTCTAATTTGTTATGTACAGAGGTAAGTAATCACTAAAATAGAATTCATTATCTCGAGTAAACAAGGTTAAGATCCTATGCTATCTAGTTATTCTTAATACTTAAGTTCTTGGCTAAGACAAACAGATTCACTAGAAAGAATTTCTAATAGGAATCTAATCCCATCAAGAATTAGAACCAAGATAAGGACATAGAATCGAGGTACATTAAGGTTTGACATAAACCATTACCCTAGCTGAGATTGAGATCTTTAATGAAGGATTCTAGTGCATGATAATTTATGATCGATGGTCCATGTGATGTTTAAAGTTATCAACTATAAACATTTATTTCTAATTAGGTAGTCGTGACATGGAATGCTAGCTGTCCCTCATAACTTATGGGACTAAGTGTGAAGTGGGGATTTCACATTAGTAGAGAAAAATATTTTCTCATTCCCATTGCTAATTAGACATGAACCTAGAAAGTCACACACCTAATAGTGATCACCTTCCAATTGTAAAAGTTTTACCATGATAATTAATTAAAGTGTTTATTTAATTGATTAGTGATAAATGATTAAACATGTAATTAAGTTTGCAAAGACTCTAGCATGTTCTGATGTTTAATATATGAAGGTTTCTATTTAATTAAATCTTAATTTGTATATGATGCAAATGAGAAAGATTAAATTGAAAAATGTTTTGGACTAAATCAAAGGCATAATTTTAAGTTTAGTAAAAACCTTAAACACATGAGATGTGGCCTAAACCCATATGTGATATGGTTAAGAGGCAATTTAGGGATTAGAGAAAATTCACTATTTATAAGCCCATGTGATGAGTTTAGGGGTTAGAGAATTTTTTACTAAGGTTAAAATTATAATTACATCTTTTGGCTAGTGGAAATGTCCATTTCACCTCTAAAGGATAAAATGGTCATTTCACCATTTGAAGAAGCAAAGTTCAACTTTGCCCCTTCACCAAAATGGTGAGCTAAAAGAATATGTAAGGTCATTTAAGTTTTTGTGAAGACTTAAGGGTTAAGTGTTGGACATATATAAAAGCTAAGAGTTTTTATGTTGTAATAAGAGAGAACATCATTTTTCATTTTTGAAGCATCTTGAGGAGATTTGAAGAGAAAAAAAAAATATAAAGAAAGTGTTTCTTCAATTTTTCTTTTGATCTTCAATTCTCTTCTTTGTTTTTCGTGAAAGAACAAGTGCTTGCAAATTGAAAATGTGTTTAGTTCAAAACAAATCAAAGAGAAACCTTAATTTCCTAAAGGATTTTTGAGGGAAATCTTGAATCAAATTAGGCAACTAAGAGAGTGATTCAAGAACACCAAAAAAACCAAGAGGAAACTTGGAGGTGAGTTAGGTGTGGATAATCTAAAGGCTTCACACTTGGGAAGCTCTTTGATAAAGAAAAAAGGAACCTACAAGAGGTAATATGATTACTCTTCCTTCTTTTTTATATGCATATGTGTTTTATATACAAATTAGTTGATTGCTTGAACGAATTTTGGACTAAAATTCGGTAAAGTGAAATTTTAAAATGTTTGAAATTTCACCTCACCATCTTCCTTCTGTTGCATTTGGCTCCACCATTCCTTTATTTATGGCTTGTAAAAATGAAACTAGATCTTCATTGATTCCAATATCAACATCTTAATCTTGTAAATCAACCACATAATCATTCAAAAAGACTGACTTTTTTTTCTCTTTGAGATCTCCTTAAATGTATTTCTTATGATTCATGTACAACAGTTGATTATGAGTTAGTTCCTTAAAGGTGTGTTCTTTCATTCAAGTATTGTTCAATATTATCTAAATTTTCATAAATTATTGGAGCAATATTTGGAACAGTGTATGTTTCCTCATTTAAATGTTATTCAGTATATTCTAGATGTTCATGTACTACTGGAACAATATTTGGAACATCAATGGATGAAGAAGCCTTTATGGTTAAAGGAATATTGAACTTTACTTCCTTCATATCCATAATTTATTGTTCATCACTCCTACTAACTTCACCATTTTCAATGAATTTACCATTTCTAGTTTTCACAATCCTAGGACTACGGTTTGGATAACAGAAGCTAAATTCTTTAGATTTCTCTAGGTAATCTATAAGGTAACTACTAATTGTTCGATAATTTCTTTTCATGTGGATTATAGATTATTGCCTTTGTTGGATAACTCCAAACATCCAAATGTCTCAAGCTAGGTTTCATTCTAGTCCATAGTTTAAAGAAGGTTTTTTGGAACTGCCTTACTAGAGATACTATTTAATAAATACAAAGCAGTTTTGAGGGCATACATCTGCAACGATTTAGATAGTGAGAAATTACTCATCATACTCCTGACCTTTATTTCTCTTTTCTTCCACACCATTTTGTAAAGGTGTGCCTAGCATATTATACTGTGTACATTTGCCATATTTTTTGAGAAATTTTGCAAATAGACCTAGATATTATCCTAACTCATCTTATTTCCCATACTATTCACCACCTCTACCAGATAACCTCAGTTATGTATACCTCAAGAACATCCATTGCTTGAGATTTTTGCTTAAGCAAATAAACATAACCATATTGTGAAAAATCATCAACAAATATGATGAAATACTTTTCTCCACCAAAAGATGGAGCATCAAAAGGTCTACAAATATCAGTGTATATAACCTCAAGAAGTTGAGTCCTTCTTATGGCTCCTTTCATATTATATTTGGTTTGCTTTCCCTTAATGTAATCCACACATATACTTAGATCAGTAAAATCTAGATTTGGAAGAATCTCATTCTTTACCAATTTTCCAACCTTTATTTGGATGCATGACCCAAATATTTATACCATAAGTAAGTTGAATTTTTATTCAATGCATTACATTTAATTCTAACATTATTATGAATAATAAGCAAAGATTCAACAAATTTATTATTAAGTTTCAATTCATATAAACCATCGGTAAGAACAACATAACCAATACATAAGGTGTTCTTAAATAAATTTAAACAACCATGTCCAAAATCTCCTTTAAACCTAACAACATCAAGTTTTGAAATAGAGACTAGGTTCCCATAAATTAAAAGGTACACAGAGAGTTTCTAAAATATCTTGTTGATGACTAGAATTGAGAATCAAGCGATAGGTCCCTATGCCTTCAATTGAAGCCTTTATACGGTTTCCTATAAAGAGAAAATTCTCACTTAGGTTTATGGTTTGGATCGTAAGAAATTCTTACATTATATTAGAAACATGAGTAGTAACACCAGTATCAAGCCATGAAGAATTTAGAGGAACTTCATATATGTTTGATTCGAAACATATGGAAACATAATATTTACCTTTTTCTTTTGAACCAAGCCTTACGTTTCAAGCAATCTTTTTGCAAGTGTCCAATTTTCTTATAGAATTTACATTTGCCTGCCTTTTATTCCTTTTGATTTGCATGGGGTAGCTAGGGGTGAGCAAAATCGAACTAAAACTGAAAAATCAAATCAATTCGACCAATTTAGTTTTATTTTTTATAATATTAGTTCAGTTCAGATTGTATTTTGTGAAATTAAATTAAATTTCAGTTCAGTTCAGTTATAACTGAACAGACTAAAGTTTATATATATTTATATATATATATAGTGGGAAATAAATAGACTTAAATACTTATTATCACTATTATAGGAAATTGAGTTGTTTCTTAAATAGAAAATAACACACACATACACACGCATATAGCCCAATAGCTCAAATCGACCAATCTAACCAAATTGAAATGAAGTTTTTCAGTTCTATTCGATTTAATTTTTATGCTCAAATAGGTTTGTTTGGTTTGGATAAAAAGAGATTTTAGTTATTTTGGTTTTTCAGTTCATTTTTATTTTATACTGAATCGACCATTTGTTTAGCCCTAGGTGTGGCATTATCAAACGACTTCTTTTTGTTGAAATTGTTAGTTTTTACATTCAGTGCCTTGCTAGCTTCTTAATGCACTAGGTTGATGGATTGACTCTCTTGTTTCTTCGGTTTTGCTCCTTCTTGATTAAGTTTACTGGACAATTCATTAACAATCCACTTTTCCTTCATAGTATTATAGTTAATTTGAAAAGGTTCATACTCAGAAGATAGTGAGTTTAAGATGAATTGTATCATAAAAGAGTCACCACTACCATTCCCAATGTCTTTAATCTTGCTACAATGGTAGTCATCTCAATAGTGTGGACCTGCATATTTCACGATCCGATATATTTTATGGTCGTGAGTTATACCATAAGGGTACTAGCAAGTGACTTGTTTACAGAATGAAAACGTTGTTCTATAAATTTCAAGTATTTTCTTGCACTTTCGGTTTATGAAATAGTTATCTTAATGTTGTTGGTAAATAGTCATTCATAGATCTTAATGTTGTTGGCAAATAGTCATTCATAGTCATTCACATAAATATAAGATTCAATCTATTAGAATGTTTTTATGTCATTTGGTATAATTTCTTTTTCTCACTACTCAATCTACAAGAGCAGGAGGTTGATCCTCTAATAGTGCGAAGTTAATTTCTGAAACACCTAAGTGAAAATTGACTTGTTCGCTCCCTTTAGAGAAATTCAAATAATTGAACACAGCAATAGATGAAACTTGCAAATGAAGAGAAATAACTACAAAAATTATGCATAAATGCTCACATTATACAATTTCATTTATGGATTCAAAATAAATATCCAATTAAAAGCATATTATAGTTCTCCTTTGGGTGGATACTACAATACACTATCATAATTTTAATGCCAATGATAATCAATCATGAGTAAATAAATATTTTCAACACATATGTCATCTTTGGAGATACAAATATATTTGACCAAAGATATTAATTTACTCTCATTATATTTAGTCTTTCATATAATAATAAAAATCACCTTTGGGTGAATTACAAGGTTATGAAATAGTAAACATCATTTATTATCAACTTTATTCACATGCATTTGATTACACATTATGGATAATTGTCCTTTAATTTTTTTATGCAGGTTATCATCATAGTCTAGCCACTTTGGTGATTAACAAACAATAAATATAAAATTCATAAATAAATTAAAATCTTATTTTAATGATATGCATTTATAAAATAATAATGCAAAACTTGATAAATATAATCAAATAAAAATTTCATTTTCTTTATATATACATATACGCGCAAACCTAATATGAATATTAATTAAATTCCTAATGTCCTCCATCATGTATATAATAATATGCCATTATATATATATATATATATATATATATATATATATATATATATATATATATATATATATATATATATATATATATATATATATATATATATATATATATATATATATATATATATATATATATAAAAGAAGGGAGAGTATTTAGGAAGTAGTTAACATACATGACTTTTTTAACAAGAACATGATCGTGTATTAAATTATAACCATTTAAAAAAAAACACATCTAAAAAAACAAATACAATTAACTAAATACTAACTTTAAGTACATCTAAGAAAAAAAAAAACAAATACAATAGAAGTTATAATTGTTTTTAATAATTTTCAAAATTAGACTAGTTCATTCGGTTAAGTCAATTCACGATTTTTTCGGTTCAACTTGTTTAATTCGATTTAACCGAAAATATGATTATTTAGAAGTAATCAGATCGTACGGGCCTCCAATTTATTGATTCAGCCATTTGAATCAGAGGGTCCTGTTTTATCACTTCGGGCTGCCTTATTCCTTTGAGGATAGGCATCGGGGCTAGAAGACTGTGATACAAAACCACCGAGTGAGGTAGAATCTGCAAATGGTCACAAAACAATGGCCTTAATGAAGATTGATTCTAGTCTTTTTTCCCGTAAATTTTATAACTTTACAATTCATTTAAATAATGCTGCTGAAACACACCAAGTTTCTACGGTCAATAAATATTACTTACAGCCATAATCAAATCAATAAAACATTCATCAATCCTCACATCCAAATCAAATCATCTAGTTACAATTTTATATTTATGAAATATTCATAAAATAATTTGGCCAAAAATTTAGGATGAGAGAAATAAAGAAAAAACTTCATAAATATAAATGAAGAAATTATATGTTTAAAAGTAAAACTCTGATACTACATATAATTCTTATAGGAAAATAGTAATTAATTAACCAAGTAATTGATAATCATAGAATCTTAAATACATAATACCTGATGAATTTGATGAAAACGACGTATTGCAAATCTCATCAATAAATTGATTTCTCTTTTGAATTTTTTGTTTACGATGATTTTCTAATGGCTTATTCTAATTATTTTAATGGGTAGAGAAATGATGAATCTATATCTTTTATAATTTAATCAAATACATCCATCAAATAACTTAGTGAACGATCATAATTAATTGATTATTTAATTATTATTATTAACATTGGTCTTATGAATTAATAGTTAATTAGCGCAATATTAAGCCATAATATGACATTATTAATATAAATAATTTTGATATCAATTACATCGTGCTAAATACTCTTACAATCATTAATAACATTACTAAGATTAGACTCCACTATATACCTTTTTGTTAGTGCACAAAACAAATATTGGGAATCGGTTTCAATAAAATAACAACCCGACTCATCTCTACATTAGAAAAAAGTGCATTATCAATGTTGGCTTTTTTTCAATTGACTGCTAGTTTACTTTTTTTTTTGGCCAAGGCAATATTTTACGGACTGAATTAATCAATTGGATTTATCACATAACATTTTATATTTAAAATAGTCTAAATTATCACAATGCAATTAGTCATGTATTTAAAATTCAATCATCATAAAATTAAATAAATGCATGACTCACATGATATCTTTTAACTATTTTTAAATAATGTACTTTTCTTTGAATAATTGCGACCATTATTGAAATAATAATTAATCATTTCAATAAAATATCATTGCTACAAAGTAAAAACAACAAAACCAGCGGCAACAAATTGCTTTGATATTTAGATTTACCCTTCTTTTTTTTTTTTTTTTTTCTTTTAGAAATTGCTTTACTTTCTACCATTTGAATGTGACAATTTAATTAATAATTCAATAATTAAATATCTGAATTAATATGAAGTAATTATTGTCAGTGAATATTTTTTATTTTAAAATTTTTTTATATATCAAAATACAAAATTAAATATCAAACAGCTTCAAATTTTGTTCCAAGAGTAATATTATTTTTGTGGAACCATACAATGTATAGAATGAAAGCAATTAGAGGTTAACTCAAAGAAAAAAGGTCAAGTGAAATTCATAAGACTAGAGTCAATAGTAAGACTCCATAGTCAAATAATCTAAGATTTTCAAAGGATTAGAAGATTTAAGCTTTATGTAGTTTTGATATATTATTTGTATAAATTAATTTGTATAAATTAATTTCCTAAAATATATGTATAAATCATGACTACAAGAAAATATTATTATCCATAAAAAACATTATTACTAATTATTTACTTTTTCATTAAATAAAAAATTGATTATTACATATTCGTATCAAATTTATTATATATGGATAGCTAAAAAATGATAAAAAATATATATATATATATATATACTCACTTAGATTTTAATGAAATAACTTCACATAAGTTTAGAGTTAAAAAACTTATTACTTTATTCTCAACAATCAATATTTTATATTTATCCCATAGTATAAAAATAAAAATAAAAATAAAATGATTTTCTATCTCTTTTAAAATAAAGTTTTTATTAAAAGAAAATTTTATTCTAAAAATTCAAACTTTTTAGGTATAAAAAAAATTTCAGTTTTTATGGTAATTATCATATCTGTTGCTGTACAAATATATATATATATATATTTTTTATTTTCTCTTATTCAATTATTCAATGGATAGGCTATGATAATGGTGGGTGGTCCTCTCTCTTTCAAAAATTCTTTTTTTTTTTTTTTTTTTTTTTTTTTTTTTTTTTATTTCAAAAATAAATAAACAAATAATTGGAAAGATTCTTTTTTTGAGAGCTAATATTAAAAACAGCATCATACTTAATTAAAGCAAGAAAATTATTTTCTTTCAGAAAAGGAAAGTAAAGCAAAGAAAAGAAAGGTTGCAAACAATTGCTTCTTTCACAAAACTACAGCAGAGTTTGTTGCTGATATTTGCCAATTGCCACTGTTTCAGCTTCTGGTGGTTTGCAAAGGGAAGCTAGGACTTCGGTTTCTTGGAAATTAAGGGAAAGTTTGAGCTTAGGAGTTAATTTAATTTCCCATATCAAAATCCATGCTTTTAAGCTCTATATCAGGTATTAGACTTTCATTTCTCTGGTTTACAAACAAGTCCATTGGTTATCTGTAACTGTGTCTGTCTTTGTGATAAAGAAAGGTTATCTGCAATCTGTTGTGGTGGCTATTGTTCATTTTGGGTGAGAAATAAAATTGAAAAATTCAAGTTTCTTTTGAGATTGCTGGTGGGTACTGTTTCTTGTACTAACCTGCTTGCGAATTTGATGCTTTGAAATTGCAATGATTTCATGGCTTTGAAATCCAAGAATCAAGATTTCAAGTGTAAATGAAGTTATTTATCTATTTGATGCTTTGTACATGATCATGGAGAAGAAGATATAGTTTCTGGGTTTTCTAATTCAAAGATTCGGGATTTCATTTATGAGGGAATTGAATCAATTGATTGATAATTCAGTGAGTTATTGTAAATGATCATGGAGAAACAGAGCAGTTTCAAGGCACCAACAATGGAGAAACAGAGCAGTTTTAAGGGACGAACGGTGGAGAAACAGGTAAGTTTTAAACAGAAATTGATTGAAAAAAACCCGAGTTTTCATGGTGACACTGAAAATCATCCGACTTCCCGAGTCATGGAAAAACACCCTAGCTTTCGTGGAGCACTAGAGAAACAGAAGAGTTTTCGTGGTTTTATGGAGAAACAAAAGAGTTTTCGTACCGTGATGGAGAGACAGCTCAGTTTTATTGGTGGTGGAGAGAAGAAGAAAAGCAAAGAGTCACCTGGAAAGCGAGGTGACTCGCAGATTCATTTGGCAGCTCGAGCAGGGAATTTGAGTAGAGTTAGAGAGATTCTTCAGAATTGTGAAGGTAATGATTCAAAGGATTTGTTGGCAATTCAGAATCAAGAAGGAGAAACTCCCCTTTATGCAGCAGCAGATAGTGGGAATGTGGGAGTAGTTGTTGAGATGCTGGGATACATGGACCTTGAGACTGCATCAATTACTGCCAGGAATGGGTTTGATCCATTCCATGTTGCAGCAAAGCAGGGTCATCTGGGTAAGAACTCAATCTGAGTTTGTATTTCATAATCGATCATTAATATTCTTTGGTGAATCACCAAAATATAAATGGTCCTTGGTAGCAATCAGGAGAACACTTCAAATGTTGAAATAACTTGGTTTTCTGCTTGATGACATTTTCCTATGAGGCACTGGATGACCTCAATCAAATGTTGTTCTAACATATTGCAAATATTAATGAGTTTTCTGTCTGTCTTTTTCTTTTTTGTTTTCATTTTTAATTATTATTTCTGGCACGTAAAAGATTATGTTGCTTATATTTCTAAGCTATGGGAATTGCTGCTATTTTTAAGCTATGGGAATTGCTGCTATTTTCCTTGCCTGTATCTGATTTTAAGCGTGTACATCTGTAGTTCGTGTGTTTGTCAATTTCTAGTAATGAATGCCTCATATACCTGTAGTTAGGGTAGAAATATGGCTAGGAATAAGGCTTCTTTGTCTCTAGCACATGTTAACTTCTCTCCTTTGTGTTTCTGTCACTCCATATATCTATGTGCTGGATTATCAATAGTTTTATGTTGAAGTTCACTGAAGCATAGTTTTCACTGAAGCACAGTTGCTTTATCTGTCATATTACATTGTGCTAAAGAGTTTCTGTAATCTTGTTGCTTGGATGAAAAGATGAAGCTGTTATGAACCAACCACACCCAAAAGTTAGCTCAAGGGGTTAGAGAGCCCAAAGTACTTATAAACCCCACATTGAAATCCCATACTTTCAATATGGGATTCATCAAGTCCTGTAACTCGGCCAACTAGGATCCTAACAAAAGCGTTTTTCTGGAAATTCCTAATGTAATCCCTTTACCATGTTAAACTCAACTCATCACAGGCCTAGCCCTAAACCAATTATGGTAAACTAAGGTGGTGTTTGATAATGTCATTCAACATTTAAAATTAAAATTTTCAACACTTAATCATTTTAAGTTGTTTGGTAACGCATGTACAAAAGTCTCAATTAAATAAAAAATATCATTTAAAATGGTAAGTTAAAATTTTTAACTTAAAAATTATGCTAAATACAATAAGTGATTAAATTTTTAAATATTTTACATTTTAAAAATTATATCACTTATATTATTCAGCACTTAAATTTTTAACGCTTAATTTTCTGTTTTACCAAACACCACCTAAAGGTTTCCATTTTCTTCCATTTTCCCTGTCTAGGACCATATATCTCTATAGTCTTATGCCTGATGTCAACCTATTGCAACAGTCTTCTTTATCTAAGCCTGGGACTCGCTGTAATGAGAAAGTATGATGGGCTGGTTTCTCCCTTTTCTATCTGCCATACATACAAGCTAAAGTGTTCTACTTCTTCAACATTTTTTTAAAATTTTATTCTAGTCATTGCTTCTAAATGTTTTTTAACCTTCTAAATCTTGCAGAGGTGTTGAAGGAACTTTTGCATGCATTCCCCAACTTAGCCATGACCACAGATTTATCCTGTACAACTGCCTTACACACAGCTGCCACTCAGGGTCACATTGATGTGGTCAATCTCCTTCTGGAAACAGATTCAAATCTAGTTAAAATTGCCAAGAATAATGGTAAGACTGCTCTCCATTCAGCTGCAAGGATGGGGTACTTGGAAGTTGTGAGATCCATCATAAGCAAGGATCCAAGCACTGGCCATAGGACTGATAAAAAAGGACAAACTGCACTGCACATGGCTGTAAAAGGTCAAAATGAAGAAATTGTGCTAGAATTAGTAAAACCTGACCCCTCTGTTTTGAGTTTGGAAGATAATAAAGGAAACACAGCATTACATATTGCCACAAACAAGGGCCGTACTCAGGTACATACTCATTACTTTAGCTTTCATTCTTATGATGGAGGCTTTACCTCTACTAAATATTTGCTTAAGCAAAACTTTTTGTGTTCATTCCATGAAAAGAATATCTATTGATAGCTGAACTCTACTGAAGTTAACAATTTAAGTTGGATACCAAGCATATTTGACAATGCTTTAAAGCTTATTTTGACAATTTATGTTCATAACTTTGTCAAAGGTTTATGCTTTATCTTCTTGTTAGTTGTTAAATTTACCTTTGAGAGGCTATGAATCCACTTGTAATTTGTTTGTTGCACTTAAATTCCATTTTCCAAATCTGCTCCATCTCTTCTAATGTTGGAAATGAAATTATAATTTGACATCCTGTTTGAAAGTGCTCACGTTAGATTCTCTTCGTATTGAGGGTTCAGTTTATGTCAAGCGTATGTCTATAAGTGATCTTACGAGCAACTTAAACTTCAGAAGTTTATTGAGAAGCTTAACTCTAATTTGGTTGATAAAACCCAGAATTGTCATCTAGTTTTATATTGATAGCTCCGTTTGTTTGCTTTCCCTGGATGACAGGCAATAAATTGGGGATAAAAATTTCTTATTTGCCTGAGATGCAGTGAAGAAAACAGTCTGCTCCGTTTAACTGTTTGAAGGCTCTCTATTAAGTACTAGGATCCCTAGACTCCAGAAGATTTATGAGTGTCATTGTTGGACTCAAGCATGGTATTAATTCCCTTTCCTTTATTGAGCCTTGCTTACTACATAGGACCTGTTCATGGGCCTGGCCTAGATTTGAAAAATGTCAAATTTTCTGAAGGTCTGGCCTGTTTGACCCACAATTTCCTTCACAAATTGATGCCTGCTTCCAACTCACAAATGGTAACAATAGCTCCAATTCTCATGATACTTGTGGGAGCTACAGTTTTTTCCATCTAGGCTTATATTTCGTAAGAGTTCCAATACTTTGTGAACTCTCAAGTTTGGTCTTGTTTTTGGTGTGTAATGTAAGAGGGGGGATCCATGTAGCTAATCCAATTAGATTGCGCTTGAGGTATGTTAAGTTGAAATTGGTCATATGATGCAGGAAAAAACTAATCAAATCTGATTTTTGATTCCTTTTAACATAATGGAATAGTTTAGCTGGCAGAACCATTAGTTCTGATGCAAATTATGTGCAAACTTAGCATAAAAAACATAGATATTCAAAGGGATTCCCTGGGGTGATAGCAGGATAAGTTAAGAGTATGGTTTTATTAGCTAAAGTTAGTTCCTGAGAGGGAACAACTGGAAAAATACAGCAAACAAGTTAAGAAACAGATAAGGAATCCAGCATGACAGTGGGTGGGAATTTCCTGGAAATGATTCTATTTATATGGTATACCGTCTAGGATAAATGAACCACACATCTGAGTTTAGTTTGGTGTCTTGTACTCTCATTACAAACAGTACTCTGGCTGAAAATTGTTATTAAATTTTCTTTTTGTGAGAGGAAAAGTGAATGTGATTTATCTTTGCCAATCCACCAGGAAAAAAAAAAAACAGAGAGAGAATATCAAAGAAGAGTCACAGTTAAAATAACTTGGAAAGCGACTGTAGATTAGCTGTTCTTGGAGAGATTTAACAGAAGCAAACCTGACTTGATAATGAGTTTATCTTATAATTGAAATCAAACACTGAATTGAATGACTATTTTCTTGTGTTCTTTATTCAACAATTGTATGGGTATTTATACAAGTACAACAGTTCTATTCTAGGAAGGAATCCCTACAGTACAACAGTTCTATTCTAGGGAGGAATCCCTACAAATCAGTTAGCCTATCCTACAAATCAGTAAATGATTAACTTCCTAAATATACAGCCTGTTAATTAACTTCCTATACAGTCTGTAACACTCCCCCTCAAGCTGGAGCATAGATATTAATCAAGCCTAGCTTGTTACAAAGATAATCAACTCGAGACCCGTTTAGAGCCTTTGTGAAGATATCTCCTAATTGTTCATCTGTTTTCACATATCCTGTAGAAATCAGACCTTGCTGAATCTTCTCACGAACAAAATGACAATCAATCTCGATATGCTTAGTTCGTTCATGAAAAACTGGATTTGATGCAATGTGAAGTGCAGCCTGGTTATCACACCATAATTTAGCTGGTACTGAAACCTTAAGACCTACTTCAGAAAGAAGATGATATATCCATATTATTTCACACACAGACTTTGCCATAGCCCTGTATTCCGATTCTGCACTTGATCGTGAGACAACATTCTGTTTCTTGCTTTTCCATGAAACCAAGTTCCCTCCAACAAAGACACAATAACCTGAAGTAGATCTTCGATCTTCCTTAGACCCAGCCCAGTCAGCATCTGAAAAACATTCAATCCTGGTATGACCATGATTGCCATACAAAATTCCTCGCCCGGGTGCTCCTTTTAAGTAACACAAAATTTGCTCTACAGCTTTCCAGTGATCAACTGATGGACAAGACATATACTGACTTACCACACTAACTAAATAAGCAATATCTGGATGAGTTACAGTGAAATAGTTCAACTTTCCAACCAATCTCCTGTATCTTTCAGGATCTTCAAACAATTCGCCATCTTTTGTATGCTGCACATTGGGAACCATTGGAGTGCTACATGGCTTAGCCCCCAACTTTCCTGTCTCAGATAACAAATCAAGCATATACTTTCTTTGAGATAAAAAAATTCCTTTCTTACTCGTCACTTCGACACCTAGGAAATACTTTAGTACTCCTAAATCTTTCGTATGAAATTGACTATGAAGAAAAGATTTAAGAGATGAAATACTTGTAGTATCACTACCAGTAATGACAATGTCATCCACATATACAACCAACAAGATAATACCAGTTGCAGACTGCTTGTAGAAAATAGAATGATCTAACTTACTCTTCTTCATGCCAAACTGTTCAATAGCCTGACTAAATTTTCCAAACCAGGCTCGAGAACTTTGTTTCAAACCATACAAGGATTTTCGAAGATGGCAAACTTTCCTATACTCCCCCTGAGCAACAAAACTAGGTGGTTGCTCCATATATACTTCCTCCTTAGGGTCACCATGAAGAAAGGCATTCTTGATGTCTAACTGATGCAAAGGCCAATCATAGGTGGCTGCCAAGGAGATAAATAACCTGACAGAAGTGAGTTTAGCAACAGGTGAAAAGGTGTCAGAATAATCAATTCCATAGGTTTGAGCATATCCCTTAGCAACAAGCCGAGCTTTCAATCAAGCAATAGACCCATCAGGATTAACTTTCATTGCAAACACCCACTTACAACCTATAGCTTTCTTGCCTACAGGTAAATCCATCAAAGCCCATGTACCATTCTTCTCTAAGGCATTCATTTCTTCAATCATAGCATTGTGCCAGCCAGGATGAGAAAGGGCCTCTTGAATAGTCTTTAGGAATAGACACAGAATCAAGAGATGCAATAAAAGAACAAGATGAGGGAGACAAATGTTTGTAGGACACAAAGGAGGATACAGGATACGTACACTTTCATTTTTCTTTACGGCGAGCAATAGGAAGATCATCTTTAGAAATTGGTTCTGGTTCTGATGGCACAAGGACAGGATCAGGTGAGATTGGATCTGACGACGAAGGAGCAGGTTTAGGACATGAATCCAAAGTGGGTGGTCGCCGAGAGTAAACCTGTACTATTGGTGGTTTAGGCCTAGCAGAAATAGAGTTAATAGGTTGTGAAACAGTATAGATTAACAAATCATCCTCCTCCCCCTGACTAGGATAAGTGGTGATCGGAAAGAAAGGTATGTTTTCCTGAAAAGTAACATCAGCAGACACAAGATACCTTTGAAGAGTGGGACTGTAACATCTATAACCTTTTTGAACACGAGAGTACCAAAGAAAAACACATTTCAAGGATTTGGGATCTAGCTTGGTAACCTGAGGACGAACATATCGAACAAAGCAAGTACACCCAAAGACCCTAGGCTCAATAGGAAACAATGGTTTATTTGGAAACAGAACCTGATAAGGAGTCTTACCCTGAAGAACAAATGATGACATACGGTTAATTAAGAAGCATGCTGTGGAAATAGCATCAGCCCAAAAAGGTTTGGGAACCTTCATTTGAAATAACAAAGCCCTAGCAGTTTCAAGAAGGTGTCTATTTTTCCGTTCAGCAACTCCATTCTGAGATGGTGTATCTACACAAGAAGTTTGATGAAGAATACCATGTTGAAGCATGTAAGTTTGAAAGGATTCTGATAAATATTCCTTAGCATTATCACTCCTCAATATTTGAACAGAAACATTAAATTGAGTTTTAACTTCAGCACAGAATGCAAAAAAATGAGAAAACACCTCAGAACGGTTTTTCATTAAAAATAACCATGTCATTCGAGAAAAATCATCAATAAAAGTAACAAAATACTTAAATCCAGTTTTAGACTCAACAGGACAAGGACCCCAAACATCGGAATGAACAACCTCAAACGGAGCACTAGCTCGTTTATTGACTCTAGGACTCGAACTAAGACGATGGTGCTTCGCAAATTGACAAGACTCACAATCTAATGAAGACAAACTCTTAAATTGAGGACAAAATTGCTTTAACACATAGAGAGAAGGGTGGCCCAACCGACAATGTATTTCAAAAGGTGTTAAAACTCCAGAACAGGCTACGGATTTTGGAATTGGTGTATCAAGGATGTAGAGACCACCAGATTCATGTCCTTTACCAATAGTCTTTTTCGTCGTAAGATCCTGAAATAAGCAGTAGTCAGGAAAAAATATGACACAACAATTAAGGGTACGAGTAAGTTTACTGATAGAAATCAAGTTGAAGGACAATTGAGGTAAACTAAGAACAGATGACAAAGAAAGTGATGGTGTTGGTTTTATCGTGCTAGAACCAATAACATAAGATGTTGAACCATCGGCTAAAGTAACAGGTGAGGTAGATTTAAGTGACTTAAATGTAGAAAATAGTTTTGAATTACCTGTCATATGATCTGTAGCACCAGAATCAATGACCCACTCTGAAGAAGAGGAAACAAGACATGTATTAGGTTTACCTGATTCAACAAGGGCAGTAACTGGTGTGGATTGAGTTTTCAATGATTCTTGATACTGAGCAAATTTGGCATACTCATTTGCAGATATCATAATAGACTTTTCAAAAGTATCTGTGGTGGATACAATATGAGCAGACTGAGGTCTCTTATTTTGCAACTTCTTGCAATCCCGCTTCATATGTCCGGGCTTATGACAATAGTGACACACTATCTCTCCTGACTCTTGCCCACGAGTATTATTATTTCTGTCATAATAGCCTGTCTTCTCATAAGTACTATTTCCCATCCCCTTACTACTGTTACTACTCTTGTATTGCTGTCTTCCAGAGTTAAGTCATATTATTGCGACTAACAAGTGCACTAGTTTGAACAAGTGAGGGTGGAGAATTCTCTGTACGCAGGACTCTACTAAAAGCATCTTCTAAGGAAGAAATCTCTTCACTAGAAAGGACCTGAGATTTAGCTATCTCGAAATTAGAAGGAAGACCAGCTAGAAAGCTCATAACAGCCATCTTTTCTCGTTGAGTTTGTTGAACGATGATATCAATACTGAATGGAAGCAACATATTCAGTTCTTCATATGTCCTCTTGAAATCCATGAAATAACCAGTGAGAGATCTATCACCTTTTTCTGCTTTGTAAAAGGCTTTGCATACATCATAGATGCAAGAAATATTTCCTTTTCCATAATACAAGAATTCTAAATAATTCATCAATTCTTTGACCGTCCCACAATGAGTGACCATACCAACCACTTCACTCTCAATGGAATTACTTATTTGTAGAAACAAACGAGCATCTTCTCTTATCCAAGTCTTTTTCGAATCCCCAGTTGGAGGATCTTCAGTCAAATGATCATCCATAGCAATACTCAATAAATATAGTTTAACAGTTTTACTCCAATCCAAATAATTTTATTTACCATGAAGCTTATGTTCAGTGATTTTCGACATCACCGGAACCGCATCAACAACAACAGTTTTTTTCTCATCCATAATTTCTCAAAATCAATGCAAAGGACAGATAGCAAATGCTGGAACCACACAAAACCAGAATACAAATTTTGCCAAACACAACCGAACCTGGATGAATAGAGATCCCACACCAGAGAGATGCAGACCCAACCAGGTGTATGAAACAAAGGGATGGAGCAAGACGAACTCAACGAGACAGACAGGAGGTTATTCCGGCCAGGGACGTGCCGTCACGTGCCGGCGCGTGGTACTGTAGCAGATAGCTTCTGTCGGCACGTGCAGCTCACATGCAGGGATTCTGACCACCGGACTTGGAGGAGATGCTGATCGGCGGGGGGCGCTCCTCCTGGGACAGGTGGTGACAACGGACAGTGGCTAGAAATTGGAAACCCAGAAATCGCAAGCCTACTGTTTGAAAAAAAAAATTTTTTCCCAAATTTCCCAAAATTAATTTCTACAGCAAACCCTAAATCAAAACAGCTCTGATACCATGAAATCAAACACTGAATTGAATGACTATTTTCTTGTGTTCTTTATTCAACAATTGTATGGGTATTTATACAAGTACAACAGTTCTATTCTAGGAAGGAATCCCTACAGTACAACAGTTCTATTCTAGGGAGGAATCCCTACAAATCAGTTAGCCTATCCTACAAATCAGTAAATGATTAACTTCCTAAATATACAGCCTGTTAATTAACTTCCTATACAGTCTGTAACAATAATAAAATAACTTTGAAATATCTTCAGAGAATATCCTTAACCAATCATAAGCTAATTTACATCTTTTTGGCTTTACAACTTCTATTATTATTGAGATTTGGCTTCATTTAATTGCAGAATGTACGTTGCTTGTTATCAGTTGAGGGTATCAATATCAATGCAATTAACAAGGCTGGAGAGACCCCACTGGATATTGCAGAAAAACTTGATACTCCAGAACTTGTGTCCATTTTAAAGGAAGCAGGGGCTGTCAATTCAAAAGATCTTGGAAAACCACGAAATGCAACAAAGCAACTTAAGCAGACTGTCAGTGACATAAAGCATGATGTTCAATCCCAGCTTCAACAGACCCGTCAAACTGGCTTCAGGGTGCAGAAGATTGCCAAGAGATTGAAAAAGCTCCACATCAGTGGCCTCAACAATGCTATAAACTCTGCAACTGTTGTTGCTGTACTCATTGCCACAGTTGCTTTTGCAGCCATTTTCACTGTGCCTGGACAATATGTTGAGGATAAGGAAGAAGGAACATCTCTTGGTCAAGCCCATATAGCCAAAAATCCAGCTTTCTTAGTCTTTTTTGTGTTTGACAGTCTGGCATTGTTCATTTCTCTGGCTGTTGTGGTTGTCCAAACATCGGTTGTTGTGATTGAACAAAAGGCAAAGAAGCAGCTCGTATTTGTTATTAACAAACTCATGTGGCTGGCTTGCCTCTTCATTTCAATTGCCTTTATTTCTCTCACATATGTGGTAGTGGGTGAGAAGTCCAGGTGGCTTGCTATTTATGCAACAGTCATTGGTGGCACCATCATGCTCGCTACAATTGGCTCCATGTGCTATTGTGTGGTTTTGCATAGAATGGACGAGTCAAGATTTAGGAGGAGAGAGAGTCGATCCCGTTCTTACTCTTCTATGGTATCAGAACAGGAGATTTTGGACAACGAATATAAGAGGATGTATGCGTTATAAGGAAATAGAGAGAATGGACCAAGTAGGAATGGCTGGCTTATTACTCTTCTATAGTATGAAATAGCTATATGATGCTAATGCTCCAATGATAACAAGTTGAGCCGAGATGTATTATGCGAATAATACGGAGAGATGAAAATACTCTGGTGGTTCAGTCATTGAAAGGCAGTTGGCTGTTCATCCGCTCATCCCAAGCTTTTATTAAACATCTGCAGGAAAGCTCCCTTGACAAGGTATGTTTGTATTTACTGTGGATTGTTTTGTGAAACATCACACTGGGAAGAGCTTGGCTCGTTGTCTGAATCTGATTTACAACTAGTTACAGATTGGTTCTCAAAAGCAGCCAAAAGGTGACGATGATATCAGTCATTTGTAAGGTCTGCTTGAATTATATGCATAAGAAAATGTAGTAGTGAAATGATATTTATAGTTAATTTATAAAAGCTTTAGCTACATGGTATTGATTCACTCCAGCTTCTGTATGCTTTTGATTCAGTGGGATCTATCTTTTTTTATTTTTTGATTTCTTATTTGATTGATGATTCAATATGAATTGCAGGCCTCATTTTTAGTATCGAATCTACGTATGTAGGTGTCTGAATTAAACTCATAGAAAGACCATCAAAAATCGAACAGTGACAAGTATTTGCCACGTATTTCAAGCTGAGAGATTATTACTAACATTCTTTGTATTCTTGGTTTATTTTGATATATTTTTTAGGAATTATAATGTAAGGATTTGCAATTTTGTGTTGTTGTATTTAATGAATTAATGAATATTTACTTCCTCTAAAAAAGTTGGCAACTACTACCATTTCATCTTGGTTAGTGTCAACCTTCAAATTTTAAAGTATTGGAAAAAAACTACAATGTGTTATTATCTTCAAGAATTATTACATTGCTTTGTTTTAATTTTTTTTTATTCTTTTATTTCGCCCCCTAATTAAACAATATATTTAAGTAAACTTATTTGCTATACAAAAATTCGGGAAATATATTTATGAATTTATATTTTCATACTTGATTTACATAAAAAATTGTTCAAAATTTTATTTTTTAATTTTGTAAAATCCATGTTAAATTAATTTCTATCAAGACTAATAAAATTTATAAATTAACTATAAATTTTTCTTGAGTGAATGAATGAACCATAAATTTAAAATGATACAAAGTATTTTTTTTTAAATAAATTTAAATTTCATTAATCATTAACAGCAGAATATAACTTTCAATAGAAAAAGGCCTGGCGTGGAGAAAGGATACAAATTATTGAACTAATGAATTTTTATATATATAAAGATTAGTGTGTGTGGGTGCATATAAAATTAAAAAAAAAAAAAAGGATGTGCGTGTGATACAAACTTTAATATGAAAAATACTTATTAATTGTAGTTTGATTTTTGAATTAGCACATAGAAATAATTCCTAATTAATCTTAATTAATGTGTAAGTTAATTCGAAAATATTCTTAATCAATTGAACTAAAAATAAATAAAAACTACTTAAATTTGAGCTTATTGTATTATATCCAATGGTAATTGGAAATTTAGAATCCCATTAAGAAAAGAACAAAGAATTCATTATCATGATTCATGATGGCTCCTAATTGCCAAAGCGAATCGTGAGTGACGACAGACAAAAGCTATCGTCAGCCACGATGGTCGGTGGAAATGAAGCCTACGTGGCTTTTTTGTTGTGCTGTGTCATTAAGAAGTTCTCGTGTTATGAATCCAGATTCATCTTGTATTGTAAATCTAGATTTAAAATACATATTTTTATTAAATTAAAAATATGTTGCCTCTTTTTTCTAATTTTTTTAATTAAAACATAAAATTTTAAAAATCAAAACCTTTTTTCTCGTGTAACCGATTCCCTTAAAACCTTAAGCTCTCTTGATCCTGCTCCTACTCTTGCTCCTGCTCCTGCTTCTACTCCTACAACTATTTTTCTTCTGTTTCTTCTTTTTCTATTAGTATTAGGTCATGTAAACATTCTACTACTCTTCTTTTGTCTATACCTCTTTCTTTCAATTCTTCTTTGTATTTGTATCATTTGTTGAGCAGTTCAAAATAATATTATTAGAAACCGTCTTTTAATCAATTTCCTTGCTTTGAATTCTACTCGATCAGGTAATAGAGCTAGTTGTTGATTAATAAAAAAAAAATACATAATTTAATATTGATTTATAATCTTGAATATGGCAGTAAAAATATAATAAATTTGTATGTATTATGTCATGAACCGAATCCGAAGGCACGCGACTGATACTAAGACACGGATGATGCACGTGTCTGCCACTACCCTTAGTAATCCAGACATCAAACTAAATGACAGAACTGACACTGAATAGGGTTATAGGCCCATATATTAAGCAAATCCAATTAAATATCAATTCCAAAATAATTTCATACTGGACTATCATTTTAATTATATCAAAATATCAAATAACATATAATTGGTTTCTGCTTAACAAACAACTATCAACTTAAAAGATCCATTATAATATAACTGATAATTAATCAAAATACAAATAATAGAGGTAACATTGTGGAGTTCTAAAATACTAATACAAATATACAAATATTATTTACATAATTCAATAGTTAACTACATAACATTTTCGAAAGATAACATGTAGTATAACTCAATTCAAAATTTCTTCACAAGCTTATTCCACTACCTAAAAAATAATTTGAACAGAAATAAGCGTTCGACTCAATGAATGATACTAGCTAATATACTAACCTCATGTCCTATAGACAGATTTCTAATATTCATGTTGTGCACTGTGTCATAAAGATAGACAAATCACACAAGTAAATAAGGATGAGATACAGTCCACAGTACCACTCTAATCCTTAATATGGGGAGCCGACTCTCCTCTCTTGACTCTCTTAATCTAACAATCGGTCTCTTATACCCAATGTGCCTAACCGTCACTAGTCTGTACCAAGTAGCTCTGACTTGAATGGCAGCAGCCTTAGCGATGAGTTAGGCCGACCGTCATACACCAGTCATAACTCATCAATCATCATAATATCATTATAAATAGATCAATTTTCCTAAGTGGCACTATATCATCCAAATCTCATTCGACAACCACAAACATTTTGCAATAGCATTTATTAATGCATCAATCACACTCAAATGTTAACATGCATTTATGCGATACTAATGCATAATTATACATACATAAATACATACAATAAATGCAAATGCATAAAAAGAAGGATAATATATTAGGAAGTATCACTTACCTACTTGATGACTCATTTAATCGACTTTCCCCTTAAAGTGCAACCCTTGGTAATAAAAAGACGTAGGAGATGTCGACTCTAAACAACAGATGAGATTGTTAGAAAAGGATGACTCGCCTCTCAAGATATAACTAAATGACTATCAAGACTCTGCTGAAATTTCGACAGAGTTTCCCCTACAACTAGGATATTACCCAGTTGCAACAGAGAAAACAAGCACTTTTAAATAATCTTAATAACCCACACAACTCAACACAACATCAATGACCCCTTCTAGGTCCCCCCAATACACAATCAACTCAACAATTCAAATCAACTCATAAAATTATCAATTAAATCTAACAAACATACTTAAATCAATCTAAACCTCAAAATAATCAAAATTCAAGAGTTTCAAAATTACTTATGAAAAATCCGATCGAATGAACGTTGTAAATCGCACCGGAAAGGCAAGACAAAGCTGCTAGATCGGCCCTACGTGGCACTGCCAGTAGGCCATGCGCCACTGCTGCCGATGGCGAATCAGGGTGATCTTTATGCCACCTTGCTCGTCTCGACACTAGGAATTGCAAAACCATTACCACTCGTTGCCGTTTCACTAGAAAAAGCCTCGAAAGCTCTGGCCTCCACTTCTTCGATCTCGACTTCTAGTGACTCTCAGGAGGCATGACATGTATCATCTTGAAGCTCTTGCCACTAGGAGTCAAACAAGACCAATTTTGTCAGATTTCATCGCCGGAATCAGACAAAATCTGGATTTGAAGATTTAGCTATTGGAAATTCTTTCCTCACGAGTACGCCACCGTCTGTTACTAGTTTCGACTGTTGTTGCCTCTATTGAACTCATCGGGCACTGGTCTTTGCAATAGTGGTCTGGAGGACCCCCAAACTCCCTTTCACTCTCACAGTCTCTCTCTCTCTCTCCCTCTCTGTTTCATTCTGTCTTTCGCCTCCTCTAGACACACAGCCAACTGATTGGGTATTTCCAACCAATTACATGTGCCCAACCTCTTTTCTTTATATATATATATATATATATATATATATATATATATATATATATATATATATATATATATATATATATATATATATATATATATATATATATATATATATATATATATATATATATATATATCAAACTTAATAATAATAATAATCATATAAACTTTTAATAATCAAATTCTATTCCAATTAAGTCTTCCATAAATATTTTTTGCCTTAATTTATATAATGAAAGTTCAATTAATATAAAACCTTTCATATTAATAATGATAATTATAAACAAAATTTCCAAATAAAATTTTTATAATTAATAATGCATTTTAAATTAATTGAACATAATATTAATTTCTAAAAATTTTCAATAATTAATATTCAAATATCAAAATATAAAATTTTATTATATTTACATATCTAACATTTAAATAAAATTACATATAATAATTCCTTTTTCAAATCATAAAAATATATCAAATTAAACAAAATAAATCAAAATTTAGGTTATTACAATCTTCCCCCTTAAGAAAAATTTGTCCTCGAATTTTCAACCCATGCTAAACACTACACTTCCGAGCTAGATCACTCCATCATGCTTCCGCTGCGCACTCTGACGCACTATCCAAACTACAATTAACATATCAATGACAACAAGGTACATACTTCACAATTTATTAAAATCACGATACTAAACATTCAACTTAAACTATTCCTATATCAATAACTTGTCCAAATAAACCTTAAAACAAATCCTTACTAATTCTTATCCATAAACCTTAAAATAACCTAAAATAAAACTAGTATAACTATTAATTCCACATCCAATCAATCATAATCTTAAGCATATATTTTCCTTTCGTCTTTATTAATACTAACACCAATATTAATACCTAAATTATTTCTTCCATTCATTACCCATTATATCTTGTCATACATGAATCTAACAAATAATCGTAAATTAATAATTCCACCTTTATGTTCTCCATATAATCCTGTTTTATTCTCTCTATATAATATATTATTTCATGATTTGAATACCTGTTATCTCGCAAACGTATAGATTGAATACATGTTATCTCTAAACTTGCTTAGATTTTCATTAAGATCTCATTATATTTCACATTCCTATATAACTTAACTTATCCATATGAAATAATGAACTCTCTAATACCATTGATATTCAGTGAAATCCCTAGGCAGTTATTAGGTCTATCCAAATCTATGCCATGCTAGATTTATCTCAACTTTAACATACATATCTCATAAGTACTCCTGAATAATAACTCCACTTTGCTACCCAATAAAATCCTTTTCCATACCAAAGATCACTCCCTAATCTTCAAAAACCTCATTCGAATATTATTGTATTTACTGTCTCAAAACATTTCTTATTCAGAGGACTCAAATACATTTCAAGTATATTCAAAACTATTTAATTTTCAAAATTGTTTAGAACCATTCATAAAAATCAAAACATTTTCATTTTTATTTTATAACTCAAGATACTATGTCCAGGGATGCTAGATGACATGCCACCTTAATGTAATGATTGATGAGATTCATAATGCAAGACTTGATGTATGTAGACAGACACACTAGACACAAGTACATAGTTCTAAAATAAAAAACTCCCAAAGCTACTTTTAAAAATTATACTTTAAAATCAATTATTATCTATAAACTCATTTACATAATCAAATCAGAACTAGAATATTTTATTTTAAAACCATTTAAAATTTTGAAACTTAATCATTTTATTCCCTAATAGATCAAGTCCTCGTGGATTCTCAAGTTCACAGTTCATATGCCTTTAACATCTTATCACTTCATGGAAGATCCTATCCTACACACTCTGATCATACCCTATGCACCTAGAAAAATCTTCATTGCTAAGAGTTTCTACTAGCACCGTATATATCCTTTTTACCGTCATCATTAGTCTAAGAGTAGCCATCAAATTCATCATATCATACACACACACCAACATAATTAATTATAGTAACTCATCATAACATAATGTTAATGCTAAATTGGAAGTAAATGTAACTCAAGAGACGATTAGGAATCCTATACTCTGCATGTTACAAAAACAAGGACCATCTTTAACATCCTTAACTCTAAACATATTAGAGGTCACAAGATCTTTACTCTGATACCATCTTTGTCAAGACCTGAACCAGAGAACACATGACCAACACTAAGACACAGGTGATGCACGTAGCTACCAGTGCCTGTAGTAAGCCAAACATCAAACTAAATGACAAAACTAACACTGAATAGGGCTATGAGCCCACATATTAAGCAAATCCAATTAAACATCAATTCCAAAATAATATCATACTAGACTATCATTTTAATTATCTCAAGATATCAAATAACATATAATTAGTTTCTGCTTAACAAACAGCTATCAACTTAAAAGATACATTATAATATAATTGATAATTAACCAGAATACAAGTAATAGAAGTAACATTGTGGAGTTCTAAAATACTAATACAAATATACAAATATTATTTACATAATTCAATAGTTAACTATAGAATACTGCCGAAAGACAACAAGCAGCATAACTTAATTCAAAATTTATTCACAAGCTCATTCCATCACCTAAAAAATAATTTGAATAGGAATGAGCATTCAACTCAATGAATGATACTAGCTAATATACTAATCTCATGTCCTATAGACAGATTTCTAATATTCATATTGTGCACCGTGTTATAAAGATAGACAAATCACACAACCAAACAAGGATGAGATATAGTCTATAGTACCACATCAATCCTCAATATGGGGAGCTGATTCTTCTATCCTGACTCTCTTAATCCAATAATTGGTCTCTTATACCCAATGGGTTCAGCCGTCACTGGTTTATACCAAGTAACTGTTGCGCGATTTTTGCAAGTGCACAGGTCGTGAATAAGTAATATAGTACGGAAATAAGTGTCGATCCCATGAGGAAGGGTTGACAAGTACCAAAACTATTAAATATTTTATTATTTAGACTATCAAACGAAAAGTCTTGTGATTTAAATTAAACTAGATATTTAGTGTTATTGCACAGGTAAGTAAAGTGTAAATAATTGAACTAAAAAAATACCTCAAGATAAATTTCCAGGTAAGTGATGGGGTCACAACGGTTCCACTTAAAAACCACTTTCCTGGACAGAATATTATTGAGATAAGTAATTTAATAGTACAATAATTTACTAAAACTATACCCAACAATGGAATAATTAATTACAAAATTTAAAAACTAATTCAATATATGTAAATCCTAGGATTTAGAATTCATCATTTAATTATCGATGGTGTTTTATACTTGCTTGGTTGGTTTAATTTTATTAGAATTAATGATTAGATTTTCCTTTAATTATGTGAAGTTCTCTCTCAAGATAAATCACAAGTATTCATGTTAACCTTATGTCTACTTTTGTGATCACAAGTAATTAACATAAACCTATTAAATTTTATGAAAATCTTTTTATCAATCACAAAGGAGTGTTCTTATCTCTAAGTAACACATACCCTAGGTCTAATATCTTAATGAACTAATATTATCCTTCCACTATCGCTACTTCACATAATATCTTTAAACATGTAAATAGTGATCAAGTATTCATAAGCATTAAGTCCTAAAATAAAAGATTAATTCCAATAATCAAAACACTCAATCAATCAATCATAGAACACTATAAAACAATCAAGAGATTATATCTAAATCCTAGAAAAATAAATCTAGCTACTCATAGTTAAAAAGAAAGAAACAATTAAATTAACAATAAACATAATAACAACTTATAATTAAATTCAAGAATAGAGTTTAGAAAGAACTTGTTTTGGGATTCAATCTTTGATGAACTCAAGCTTCCAAGAACTTCTCTTCTTTATCAAAATAATAATAAAAGAAACCTACTCTAAGAAAGCATATGAAAATCTCTCTACATCTAATTTTTGCTACTTTGAATTATGATTTTGGAGAAGAGAGGTAATGCCTATTTATAGGCAAATTTCATCTTCATTTTCAACTATGTTGCATCATTGATTACATCATTATTTTCATGACATCATCTCTTGCATCATTAATTTCATGACATCATTGTCTGCATCATTTATAAAATGATATCATTGTCTGCATCATTCATAAAATGACATCATCGCTTGAGTCATGATATTAGTGCATCATTATGATATCATTTTGATATGCAAAAACAAAATAAAAATACTAAAAATATATTATAATTTATTTATAATTTGTATAACTATTTATTTCTAAAAATAAGTAATAATATTATTGCATTATCGAAAACTGAACTAAAATTTAAGTTTAAACAAATAAAATAACTCTAAAAATATAGAGTTATCAGTAACCCTAACCCGACTGGCAGCAACCTAGGCAATGAGCAGGCTTGACCATCAAATACCAATCACAACTCATCAATCATCATAACATCATCATAAATAGATCAATTTTTCTAAGTGGCACTATATCATTCCAATCTCATTCGACAACCACAAATATTTTGTAATAACATTTATTAATGCATCAATCACATTCAAATGTTAACATGCATCTATGTGATAATAATGCATAATTATACATATATAAATACATATAATAAATGCAAATACATGAAAAGAAGGATAATATATCAGGGAGTATCACTCACGTACTTGACGACTCATCTAACTGACTTTCCCCTTAAAGTGGAACCCTTGGTAACAAAAAGAAGCATGAGACATTAACTCTGAACAGCATATGAGATTGTTAGAAAATGACAAATCGTCTCTTAAGATATAACTAAATGACTACCAAGACTGTTGAAATTTTGACAGTAAATAGATCTATTTTTCTAAGTGGCACTATATCATCCCAATCTCATCCGACAACCATAAGCATTTTGCAATAACATTTATTAATGCATCAATCATACTCAAATGTTAACATGCATCTATGCAATAATAATGCATAATTATAAATATATAAATACATATAACAAATGCAAATACATGAAAAGAAGGATAATATATTAGGAGTATAATTCACCTACTTGACGACTCATCTAACTGACTTTCCCCTTGAAGTGGAACCCTTGGTAACAAAAAGAAGCAGGAGACATCGACTCTGAACAACAAATGAGATTGTTAGAAAATGACAATTTGCCTCTCAAGATATAACTAAACGACTACCAAGATTGTTGAAATTTTGACAGAGCTTCCCCTATAACTAGGATATTACCCAATTGTAATAGAGAAAACAAGCACTTCTAAATAATCTTAACAACCCACACAACTCAACACAACATCAATGACCCCTCCTAGATCCCTCCAATACATAATCAACTCAACAATCCAAATCAACTCATAAAATTATCAATTAAATTTAATAAACATACTTAAATCAATCTAAAACTTAAAATAATCAAAATTCAAGTGTTTCAAAATTATTCACGAAAAATTCGATCGAATAAATGTTGTAAACTACACCAAAAAGGCGAGATGAAATTGCTAGATCTGCCCATGCACAGCCATTGCCTGTGGCAAATTAGGGTGATCTTCATGCCACCTTGCTCGTCTCGACACCAAGAGCTCGAAAACAGCTACCACTTGTCGCTGTTTCATCGGAATATGCCTCTAAAGCCCCAGCCTCCATTTCTCTTATCTCGACTTCTAGTGAATCTCAGGAGGCATGGCAGGTATCATCTTAAAACTCTCACCACTAAGAGTCGAACAAGACCAATTTTGTTGGATTCCACAGTTGGAATCAGCCGAAATTTGGATTTGAAGATTCGACTGTTAGAAATCTTTTTCTCACGAGTACGTCACTATCTATTACTAGTTTTGACTGCTGCCACCTCTCTTGAACTCATCAAGCACCGGTCTTTGCAATAGTGGTGGTGGTGTTCGACACCGCCAACCGGAGGACCCCCAAACTTCACACTCTTTAAGTAATCTGTTTCACATTCCTCTATCTTCTTTTCAAAATACTACTCATCTGCGAATAAGTTGAGGAAAAGCTTTTCCCAAAAATGTATCCACCATTCCCATTCTTTTATCCATGAGTCATAGGACCTGTCATTCCCACGATCTCTCTCTCTCTCCCTCTCTATTTCATTCTGTCTTTCGCCTCCTCTAGACACACAGCCATCTGATTGGCTATTTCCAGCCAATCAGATGTTTCCAACCTCTTTTCTTTTTTTTTTTTAATATATATATATATATATATATATATATATATATATATATATATATATATATATATATATATATATATATATATATATATATATATATATATATATAAACTTAATAATAATAATAATAATCATATAAACTTTTAATAATCAAATTCTATTTCAATTAAGTCTTCCATAAATATTTCTTACCTTAATTTATATAATGAAAGTTCAATTAATATAAAACCTTTCATATTAATAATGATAATTATAAACAAAATTTCAAAACTTCCAAATAAAATTTTTATAATTAATAATGTATTTTAAATTAATTGAATGTAATATTAATTTCTAAAAATTCTTAATAATTAATATTCAAATAGCAAAATATAAAATTTTATTATATTCACATATCTAACATTTAAATAAAATTACAATTAATAATATATTTTTCAAATCATAAAAATATATCAAATTAAATAAAATAAATCAAAATTCAGGTTATTACGTGTTATATGATGAATCTAAATTTTATATCTAACAAACCTGATAGTTATATATGATGAATTTAAATTTTACATATAATAAATTTCATAATTATATATGAAATATTAAATAATGAAAACTTTAAATATGAGAAATGAATGAAATTAAATTATAGAAGAATTAAATAATGAATCTAACAGTAAAAGTTAATGAATATGCATGTAATATATAATGAACATAAACTTTATATCTGTAATATCCCAACCCAATATATGACATATGAATAGCATACATGTGAAGATATTTGATTAGTATCGTAATACGTGCCCAAGTTGAAAATAAATATTTTCAATTATTCAAATAATTTGAATATAAATGTTTTAAAGCAACAATTTTATAAGGAAACATTTTCCTTATTGTTATAATTATATTGATTTTCAAAGTTATAAATATTCATAAATTTTCATTTGAATATTGATATTAATATTATTATTTATTCATATTATTATATTGATATTGATAAGCTAAATTCATATTGATATTTGAAATAATTTATTGATTATATTTTATATTGATACTTGAAAGGATATTGATTTATTATATCATCATGTTAATATTTTAAAGAGAATATTTTATTAAGTGAAGTATTGAATTTTAAATTTATTATTTATTTAAATGAGAAATTTTAAATTAAGGAAATGGAAATTTTATTATGTGATATGGAAATTGGTTTAATTATTATTTGAAATGGTTTTAATTTATTTGGTTATAATTATTATTATTATGATTATTATGATTATTGTTATTATTAAAGTTAATATATATATATATATATATATATATATATATATATATATATATATATATATATATATATATATATATATATATATATATATATATATATATATATATATATATATATATATATATATATATATATATATATATATATATATATATATATATATATATATATATATATATATATATAAAAGAATAAGCTAAAGTCGGTACAGCCCATATGGGCAAAAGAAGAAAGGAAAATAGAATAGACAGACAGAGAAACGGAAATAGAGAAGCCGAGAGAGAGAAAGGGACTGCACCCCGGACCACCGCCATCCACTCATTGCTGGCTAACACGTGCCGTCCAAGGAGGAAGCTCGCCCTCGAAGCTTTCGAACGGCACCTCGCCCATTGCCAACCCTCGCCTGACGGCGGCGCATGCTCCCTCCAAAGGCACTCCGGTAGCAACTTTCTAGGCCAATTTTTAGCCGTTTTCGATCTCTTTTTCTGGCCATATTGGTACGGTTAGACTCCTGGTGATTCTAGTTTTGATTTAGTATATTGTTTGTTAATCATAGATATCATTTGTTTTGACCGAAATCCGGTATTCCTAACCATTGCTATGCCATTTCCGGCCATTTTTTGGTGAAGTATAGAAAACAAAAGTTATATTCAAACTCCTCACATCATAAGCTAACCGATGATATCTTCAGATCGTGATTTGGTCACCGTGGGAATTTTCCGACGATCGAATTCCAGCGACCTCTGAAACTGACAATTTCGGACAACAGCTCCAGCTCATTAAACCGAGCCCTACGGTATAAATCTTGATTTCTAATTGTATATAGATAGTGAATTATGAAATTATTTATAAGAATTTAGGTAAATAGTTTATTGAAATTAATTAGTTAAATTGAATTAATTGTTATTTATATGATTATTAAGTATTATTGGTGATTAAATTGAAAGATTAAAGTGAGATGTCGAGTTTAGAATTGATAGAATTGAATTAGCAATTATTAGTTTGATGATGAGAAATGAAATTGGCGGATGTGATTAATGTATTGAAGGTCCAGGTTGGACCATTGATTGTGATATTGTGGATAATTTGAATTTATGGAATTGTTAATGGAACTTGCTTAAATGACTTTACTTGAATAATATGAAGGTTGAAAGGTGAAATTGGAAGAAAGGGGACTATTCTTTTTAAGTGAGCTATTGGGAAACAACTAGAGAAATGTGAAGTATACTGACAAGTATATGTGTAATATATCTTGACTTAAAGTGATAAGTTGTGAATAAAATAGAAGTGTGAGTAAGTTAAACTAAATTAAGCAATGTGATAATGAGGAAGTGATTGATATGTGATTGAAATGCAATGTGTAGAGTCTAATAACAAGGGCAAGGATATTAGGTAAAAGTGCAAGGAGCACTATTCATATCAGAGTCAAACATACATAGGAGCAAATGAGTTAAAAGTGAGTACTTAATAATATAATATGCTTGTGTTATTTGCTTAAACCCTTGTTCAAACCGTGATTGCTAAAAGCATTCTAATTCCTTGATAATTTGAATTGCTCATTGATATTGAATATTGTTGATTCATTGGTAACTTGAGATTGTTTATTGAATATTGAACCGTTGATATGATGCTTCTTAATGGTCATTGACTATTGTGAACCTTATATGAACTTTTCTATTGAATACCTATTGATAAGCAGAAATCCCCTTTCTGATGTGGGAAAATACATCAGGCCTTGTGCACTTGGTATATGCCTACGGGTAGGGCAAGAATACCCAACCTCTGTTGGGGGGAATACCTAATCGTAAGACCCGATCAGTCTTATGTAATGTAATATGGGTGAGTGAGCAAAGCTCAGGTCGCCACTCTTAAATTGATATATGTGGGAAGCATTTCGTTTCCAAGAAAATGATATTTCTGCTAAAAATACTATTTCCCTTTTTAATGAACAATTGTACCATATAATGATATTGATTGAAAGCATTCCATTGATTTAAAAGCCCTTCCTAAAATTAATCATTTGCTCACCATATGTATTGTATTATTATGTACTCACTGAGCTCTATCTCATATTGTAGTGGTTTAAACTTTTCAGGTACAGTCAATGAGTTAGCAAGGTAATCTCCAAGCCCTATTCTCTGCTTGAAAGTTGTTTTGGTTAAGTCTGAGTATTGTTATTATCGAATATGAATACTATTGTTAGAGCTCCATGGTTATTGAAAGTTATAGGATCTATATGTAATATTAATGGTTATTTAAGGGTTTAGCACTAATATGTTATAGGATGTACATATAATATGAATGGTATTGTAATTGTTAATGTAATAATGTATAATGTAATGAATATTTGATTAATGATATGAGATTCAAGTTAAGAAGTTAGTTATATTGTGTGTAAATGATATTATGGGTAACAAGGAAATGTAATTAGGTTACGATCTTGGATATGGTTTGATGTGATGAATTTAGTTAATTATGAGTGAAATGGATTCTACGGGTTTTCGGTGTCCTTATAGCCACCCATACCCTAGGACCATCACGGCTTAAAAAGGTGAGTCGTGACAATATGTGATGAACTTAAACTTTAAATCTAATGAGCCCCATAATTATATGTAAACTATTAAATAATGAAAATTTTAAATATGAAAAATGGATGAAATTAAATTATAGAATAATTAAATCATGAATCTGATAGTAAAAAAATAATAAATCTACATATGATGTATGATGAACCTAAATTTTATATTTAATGAATCTAATAGTTATATGTGATGAATCTAAACTTTAAATATGATAAACATGATAATTTAAAATTTCATATTAAATAATGAAATACCAACCAATCGAACTCCAAATAAAAAAAAAACTCAAAATTTTCAAACAAACAGTATAAAAACTCACAAAAAATGAAGATTATGAAAAAAAAATATGAAGAAGAAGAAGATAGCTTTAAAAAAAGAACAAAAAATCAAAGCAATTTCAAAGAAGAAGAAGAAGATCAAATTTTACTATTTCGAAAAACAAGAGATCGCACATCCACCAATAGAAGAAGAATAAGAAAAAGAAGAAGATAAAAAAAAAAGTAGATCAAGCTTGCAGAAAAATAGATCTCGTTATTTAAATATCGTTATGATCTTTCATTCTTTTTTTTTTAAATAGAAGGGTGCATTTTGATTTGGGATCATGGTGCTACATGGTTTGGGGTTCATGATATAAATTGCCTTCATTAAGCTATATGCCCTTTCAAAAATTTAAAAATTAAAAAACAAGGTTCGACAAAGTGGTAGTGGCCGGTGGGTCCCGATCTTTTCAAATACTTTTGTCTATTTCTGATTTTGACAATAATGGCAGCCAAATAATGGGACTTGTTGTGATAATATTTAAGTGATGTGATAAGATTAGATGTCTATCCTATTTTTATAGATAGATATTTTTATGTAAGTAGAACTCTATTTCTATTTTTATCTCTGTAACATTTTACACTTATAAATAAGCGTTACAATCAATGAAGTGAGACACACTTAAGTTTATTCTCTCTATTCTCTATAACTATTTTTTATTTTATAACACATTATCAATACGAATTTGTTATACCACATTGTTTGAATTATTGTTATCTTGGCCATCTTCGTCAATCAAAGGTGTCCAAGGCTAAGGTTTGTTTATATAAGTTCTAGTGATCGTCTTTCCTTGGTTTTTGTACAATGGCCTTACTTTAGAATTTCAAAGATGTGCCTGAAGTTTATGTGGCCCCTTTTTTTTATTGGCTTATCAATCTTTTCTCACTGGGTTGTTTCTTGATTTTCGTTGTGATTTTTATTGATTTTGTTTATTGATTTATCAATAATGGTTTGTTGATTTACCAAATGTTTATTGATTTTCGTTATGGTTTATTGATTTTCATTTCAATAGACAATATTGTTTACTAATAATATGCGATTAGCATTATTTGCATTTGAATTCCGAGAGCATTTGATTTTATAATCCTAATAATTTATGACTAGTGAGAATTTTAGTTATCTATGAGTATTGTGTGATTGCTACAAAGAGGAGTTTAATTTGTTTAAATTTTGATATTTATAAATAATATTATATGTCTCAATTCGAATTTGAAGTGAAACTGCATGCATAATAGCATCTAATTTAATTTTAATTAATTAAATATAGTTTATGAAGAACTTGTATTATAAATTCCTACAGAATTAAATAAATTAATACAGTTCATGAAGAACTAATATTCTTTACAGTTCCTAAATAACTAATTAAAATAAATAAATAAATATGAATTCTTGAAGAATTTGTGCCTTATGTTCCTAAAGGACTAAGTGTCATAAATCATTGAGAAACTAGTATCTAATTTGTTAAAGAACTAATATTCTATATTCCTGAAGAACTGAATATATTATCTATAAGTCTTTAAAAGACTATTTAAATTATGATCATACTAGACGTTATTTAAGTGAGGAAAAGTTAAATATGTCACTATTAAAGATTTTTATGTCTCTGGAAGAGCTTCAAAAATCGATATGATTACTTAAAAGATGTGATACTACCACAAGCTCAATATGATTGTCTAAATCTACACCTACAAGACTTGAAATTTATTTTAGAATATAATTCAATTATGTTTAGAATCACTTCACAGCTGAAATTGTGTGGTAATAAAATTATAGAACATAATATGCTATAGATGACATATAGTATTTTTATGTCTCTAACATGTTCCTGCAAAAGCAGTATAGAGAATGAAAATTTACAAAATATTTGATTTTATTGCTTATCTTCTAGTAGGTAAAAAGAATAATTACTAATGAGAAATCATCAAACAATGCCCACTAGTACAACTGCATTCCTTGAAGTGAATGCTATAAATTATTTAGTAAATTATGAGAACTTTATAAGAGTAACAACTCATATAAAAAACACAACTCAATTCAATATTTGTGATTTTATATAAACTCCCTGAATGAGTAATTAGCAAGGATTTCACATTTTTATTATTTTGGATTTTGCTTTTAATTTCTTTACATTTTAATTAGATTATATTTTATCAATGAGTTGTGCATTATGATTTATTATTTTTTTATCTCCAGTATACATGCACAACATATTGCGTTGAACCTGCAGTTCAAGTATTAAACTTATTGTTCAATAATTAAACCTTGAAGGTTTGGCATGAATACCATTATGTATATCATGCATACTCTCTTTTGAAACTTGTACAAAAACATGAGCCTAATATTTTTTTAATGAGTTTTTGGTTGTATGTATCAATAACATCATCTCAATGTACGAAAAAAAAATCCAAAGAAGAGACTTGAAATTTATTTTGATGAGACACATTTCCCAATATTAAGGGGAAGAAAAGCACCTGCAGTGCTAAAGAATGTCAATAAATTTATTAGAAAGAAAAACACTTTAAATAATTTTGATCTACGTACAAGCTAGAGTGAAACAGAAGTTTAGAAAATAACAACAATCATAACAAATTGCAACTTAACTGCCAAATATATTTATAGATGCTAAAAAAGTGACAAAGTCTCATATTATAGTTGCTAATACCCTAATAAGGGGTTGTGGTTCTAATTGCAAATAGAAAATCAATCAATCTCACTATACACCAGAAGCGTGGATAGTAAATTGGAACTAAAGATAAAAATCTGCAAAAAAAAAAAACAATGTTACTCATAAAATCTCCTGAAGAGAAAGATCTCAATCAAAGAGCTATAGCCAATTATGAGACATAGACTAAGACAATGAAACAATTAGATCCTCCACATATGGCTTTTGGATTTAATGATTATATAAATGAAAACTATAAGATCTCAATTAATTTTGTGATATATGAGAAAGAGTTGATAGAAATTTGATTATTGTCGATGATGAATTTGCCTCAACAATAACTCTTGCTATTTCAAGAGAAAATCCAAATCCAAAATCTATAAATATAACTGAATATTAGTATAAATATTATTGATCATCATGGAAAGAGGCAATTAAAGCAGAACTAGACTCGCCCCATCATTAAATATGAGAAAACTAATTCTCTTATTATTAAAATGATCACGTTCCATTATTTGATTAATATGGCAGCTAAAGAAAGGTTTGTTATATGCTTTATGAAAATAATATTTATATAAGAGTCCTAGAATGACCAAATATATCATAAATAAATATACATTAAATATGTGACATATATAATACATGTACATTAAATATGTGACATATATTTCATCAAATTGCAAAAGTCTTTATATGGATTAAAGCAATATGGACATGTGATATAATTGTTTAAGTAAATTCTTATTGAAAGAAAGATATGTAAATAATACACTATGTCCATTCGTATTTATAAAAGACCATAGAATGGTAAATGTTATTATTGCAGTATATGTTGATGATTTAAATATCATTGTGATTCCTAATGAACTCAAAGAATCATGTTTCTATTTGAAAAGTGAGTTCAAGATGAAAAATTTAAAGCAAATAAAATTTTGTATCGGCTTGCAGACTGATTATCAAGGAGTCCTAATACACCAGTTTACTTATATGGAAAAAGGCATTTAAATAATTTTGCATGGATAAATCTTTTCCCTTAAGCACACCAATAGGTGATCTACTCACTGGAAGTAAAGAGAAACCCTTTTAGATCTAAAGAAGATAACAAAAAGCTATTAATTTAGTCTTAAAGTACTATATTTAAGTGCTATAGGGGCACTCATGTATCTTGCAAATTGTATTAGGCCTGAAATTACATTTGTAAGAAAAATTCCTAACTAGGTATAGCTCAGTATCTACTAAGAGACATTAGAGTGATGTAAAATATTATCTTAATGTACTATTAATATTGTGATTATATTTTGATTAATTCATATTTGAAATTGGTCTATATATAGATGTTGGTTATTTCCTTGATCTCCATAATGGTAGATCTTAAACTGGTTATGCATTAACTTATAATGGTACTGCAATTTTATAAAGATTTTTTATGGTCCTGAAGTAACTCAATAAAGATACTCCCATTGTGTTTCGAAAATAATGCAATATGCATTGCACAAATTAAAGGTGGATATATCAAGGGTGATGAAGTAAACATATAAACTTCACCCAAATTCTTGTATATACATGAGCTCCAAAAGAGATATCCACCAAATTCACTCAAGTGACAACCTAATAGACTTATATGCTAAATCTTTACCTAATGTGATGTTTAAATGGCATTATTTCATCAATTAGTATATGCTGTATTAAAATCTATCCTCATCAGGGGGAGCAAATTAGTATGTGATTGTATTCTTTTTCTTTAGTCAAGTTTTATCTTACAAGGTTTTCATGGACAAAGGTTTTAATGAGGTAATCTGTGCAATGACAAAATAGCTCATAAAATATACTTTTTTCCTTAACTATATTTTTTCTCACTAGATTTTTCTAGCAAGATTTTTAACAAGGCATATTCATGACTCAAATAATATTTTAAGTACTATAAATAAATTATTATATGTGGATATTACTTAAATGTATTTGGATACACAATTTGAAAAGTTATGATGTTCATCAAATTTAATCAAAGGATAACTTGGCAGATTTATTTACAAAAGTACTCCTTACAATAACATTTGAGAAGTTGGTAAACAAAATTGGCATGCGCCGGTGATAAAATCTTTGTTAGAAATCATGTATTCTTGAGAGGGAGATTCTTGTGCACTATACTTTTTTTCCCTTAGCCTAGATTTTGTTCCATTGAATTTTTCAGTTAAGGTTTTTACCGAGGCAGTATATGGAGCAAGTTTTAAAAGAATAATGTACTCTTTTTCTTTCACTAAAATTTTTTCCCATGGGATTTTTTCTTAGTAAAGTTTTAACGAGACATATTTTTTATAATAAACATCCAAGGGAGAGTGTTATGAGAATATTTAAGTGATGTGATAAGATTAGATATCTATCATATCTCTATAGATAGATATTCTTATGTAAGTAGAACTCTATTTCTATTTCTATCTCTATAATATTTTATAGCTATAAATAGGTATTACAATCAATAAAGTGAGATAAATAGAAATTTATTCTCTTTATTCTCTATAATTGTTCTTTATTTTATAACAGGAGATTCTTTTTTTTTTTTTTCCATTTTTTTTATTTTTTCTTTTTTTTTAAATATAAAAAATGGCCAAATCTTAGTTTATTATCAATATAAAATTCAAGAAATAATTGAAAAAAAAATCAACATTGGTAATTTAAATCCCGAATAATTTATGAATATGAATTAACATTTCTAAATTTATAAAATATTTCAAATTTCTATTTATAAAATTAATTGAATTTAGTGTTCTAAATATTATGAAATAATTTTTTTAACATTAAGAAGATATTGTGAATAGTTTTTATTAATTATATTAAATTTATTTGTTTCATTTGATAAATTATTTAGGTTGGAATACATTTTTTGCATTTTAACTTTGAAAGTTAAGGTTTTTTTTTAATAAAAATTGAATAATTATAATATGTATACAAAGAGCAAATCACTTATCAACTAAAATTTTAAATTCATAAAGTAAATTTTAATTTCACATTTTTAAAAAAATTCTAATTTCACATGTAATTTACATAAAATATTATTTTATTTAAAATAATTATAATAATTTATTATTTAACATAAATATTTTGAACATCAATTTGTGTCATTCGCTATATATATTGCCTGAGCTTATTTTATTAAAGTCAGAGCAATGGATTCATAAACCCTAAAATAACATATATATTCTATTACATAAATAGCAAAAAAAAAATTATTAATTGATTACACGAATAGATGAAGAAACAAATCAAACCATAAAAAAGTATTTGTTAATGTAAATTCCTAATTAGTGTATTAGTTTACCTATTTAGAATAATTAGTGGTATATTCTTAATTAGTCTACCTTTTTAAGATATCTCATTTTTCCTATTCTATAATGTTTGTTTTGTATAAATATATCAGTTTATTCTGTATTAAAAGAATATAATATAACATACAATAATAAACAATGCTTTATGATCTTATATTTCTTCTTCTTTTTCTTTATTTTAAGTTGGTATCAGAGCCCCTATCTTCTAAAATTTTATTTTGCTTGAGTTTCTCGATTTACTAGTTTTGATAATGTCAAAAAAAAAGTATAATGATCCAATTTTTCTTCCGCAAATTATTATTTATTATTTTTCTCATTAATAGTTTTGTTTTCTAAAACCACCTTATCATTAAAAATCATGTTATTCAATCTTCCTTTTGCTCCATATTTCATTGTTGGCTATTTTTTTATTTTAATGTTACCTAGTTTTATATTTTAATTTTCTTCTATTAACCTCTTATTCTTGGCTTCTTTCTTTATTCAATTTTTTTTTTCTTTGGCCATGTGGAGAGATCAATTTCATATCCAATCATAGTGTCATTTTTCGTTTGATTTCATAACACTTGTCTCCTTATTTTTTCACTTTATTAACTCCTTGTATAAACGTTTAATTCAAAGTGGTTCTTGAAAATTTTGGACATTTTACTCTCACTTTTTTTAGATTATATTGACATGATTTTAATTCCAGAGTCAGTTTCAGAGGAGTGTTTAGTCTCACATCGGAAAATTAAGGAAGAATGACCTTGAATATAAGTAGTGTCCACCCAACTCCATTAGTATGAGACCTTTTGGGAGGAGACCAAAAACAAATCCGTGCGGGCTTAGTCCAAAGCGGACAATATCATACTAATGTGGAGTTTTCGATAGTGTTCGCCGTCCCAACAAGTGGTATCAGAGCCCAGGTTCGGAAATGGAGCGAGTGGTGGACTGCGTTGTGTGTGGGAAGTTAGTATGAGGCCTTTTGGGAGGAGCCCAAAAACAAATCCGTGCGGGCTTGGCCCAAAGTGGACAATATCATACTAATGTGGAGTTTTCAGTGATGTTCGCGGTCCCAACAGTGCTCATATGCAAATATTTTACATTTGGACCAATTTGCCAATATCATATGTCAATATTATTAAATTTTTCATAAAGCTGATATTATGTCAATATTTGTCAAGATGACTATTTCTCTTTGCCATGAAGATCTTTCTAAAGAAATTTATATACAACATCGTCATGTTAGTTTTTCAATAGTCAATATGCAAACTCAAAATTATTTCAAGGCAACACTCTTGAATTTGAGGAGAAGTGTTAATGTAAATTCCTAATTAGTATATTAGTTTACCTATTTAGGATAATTAGTGATATATTTCTAATTAGTCTATCTTTTTAGGATATCTCAATTTTCCTATTCTATAATGTTTGTTTTGTATAAATATATCAGTTTATTTTGTATTAAAGGAATGCAATATAACATACAATAATAAACAATACTTTATGATGTTATATTTCTTTTTCTTTATTTTAAGTGTACTAAATTTATATATCAATAGTGGTAATATAGAACAACTCACTTTGGGCTTGATAATGAAATTGATGCTTAATTCCCAATCCCATGAGCATTATTAGCACAGTATGGAGACCATGTTGTTAAGCTTTTTGAGATTGGAATTCCATTTGAAAAATACTTTTTAACTTTACTCAGTGCAGAGTACATGTGATTTGGAGATGGATGATCATCTATTTTGCTCCTCTGTTCATTGATGAGGTGAGGGAAAAAAAGAAAAAAAAAATCAAATTTGCCCTGTGCATTGATGAGGAAAGAAAAGAAGTGAGGGAGGGACAGTAATTAATATTAACATTAGAATTCTATTTTAATTAAGACAGGGTCATTAAGTCAATTAAAAATTTTCACCTATTCATTGCTATGGTCCTAACAATATATATATGTACATATACCCCATTGTAATTTATATAAACTGCAAAATAATTTATTTGATACACTGAAAATTTTACTTAAGCACTTTATTTAACAAAAATTTTGTTAATGGTAAATTTGTATTAGTGATCATTTAAAATTATTGTACGTTGCTTGTTATCAGTTGAGGGTATTAATATCAATGCAATTAAGATGGCTAAAGAGACCCCACTTGACATTGCAGAAAAACTTGATACTCCAGAAACTTGTGTCCATTTTAAAGGAAGCAGGGCCTGTCAATCCAAAAGATCTTGGAAAACCACGAAATGCAAAAAAGCAACTTGAGCAGGCTGTCAGTGGCATAAAGCATGATGTTCAATCCCAGCTTCAACAGACCCGTCAAACTGGCTTCAGGGTGCAGAAGATTGCCAAGAGATTGAAAAAGCTCCACATCAGTGGTCTTAATAATGCTATAAACTCTGCAACTGTTGTTGCTGTGCTCATTGCCACAGTTGCTTTTGCAGCCATTTTCACTGTGCCTGGCCCATGTGTTGAGGATAACGAAGAAGGAACATCTCTTGGTCAAGCCCATATAGCCAAAAATCCAGCTTTCTTAGTCTTCTTTGTTTTTGACAGTCTGGCATTGTTCATTTCTCTAGCTGTTGTGGTAGTCCAAACATCTGTTGTTGTGATTGAACAAAAGGCAAAGAAGCAGCTCATATTTGTTGTTGACAAACTCATATGGCTGGCTTGCCTCTTCATTTCAATTGCCTTTATTTCTCACATATGTGGTGGTGGATGAGAAGTCCAGGTGGCTTGCTATTTATGCAACAGTCACTGGTGGCATCATCGTGCTCACTACAATTAGTTCCATGTGCTATTTGTGGTTTTGCATAGAATGGACGAGTCAAGATTTAGCAGGAGAAAGAGTCGATCCCGTTCTTACTCTCTATGGTATCAGAACAGGAGATTTTAGACAGCGAATGTAAGAGAATGTATTCGTTATAAGGAAATGGAGAGAATGGACCAAGTAGGAATAGCTGGCTGATTGCTCTTTTATATTATGAAATAGCTATATGATGCTAATGCTCCAATGATGACAAGTTGAGCTGAGATGTTGTATTTGTATTATGGGAATAATATGAAGAGATGAAAATACTCTGGTGGTTCAGTTATTGAATGGTAGCTGGTTGTTCATCTGCTCATCCCAAGCTTTTATTAGACATCTGCAGGAAAGATCCCTTGACAAGGTATGTTGGTATTTACTGTGGATTGTTTTGTGAAACATCATACTAGGAAGAGCTTTGCTCGCTGTTTGAATCTGATTTACAACTAGTTAAATATTGTTTCTCAAAAGCTGCCAAAAGGTGACGATGACATCAGTCATTTGTAAGATGACATCAGTCATTTGTAAGGTCTGCTTGAATTATATGCATAAGAAAATATATTAGTGAAATGATCTTTATAGTTAATTTATAAAAGCTTTAGCTACATGGTATTGATTCACTCCAGCTTCTGTATGCTTTTGATTCAGTGGGAATTTTTGTTTCCTCAAGTTGGTATACTGGGTGTGGATACTGATTTAAGGCAAAATATAGAAGAGAAGGGGAAAAAATGAAAAAGAACGGGAAAAAACGCTTTACTTCTCTGGAAAAACTTCAAAAAATTACAGTAACTGAACAAAACTAATCAGACTGTGTCCTTAACAGGCAGTACTTATTCAATGACGACTACCTTCCATTGATTCTTCTAATCTTAGGAAAAGAAAATTTAAAAGGAAATATTGAGTTCAATAATTAACTAGTAAATGAATTGGGCACTACTATTCAAGTCCTTAATCTGATACAAGTTAGCTAGAAGATCTGAAGCATATTTACTGCAATCTTCCAAAACCTGTTTGTCCAAGAATCATACAAATTCACTTCAACTACAAAGCTTTAAGTGAAAATGGAAAAAATCTGTGTAAAACTAGATGTCGAACAGATAAAACCTGTCACAAAATGAGTGGAAAGGGTGACGATGCTCCATGAGTATTTACATCAAGATGCATCTAGATATGTATATACTTCAGTTTTAGCTTCAAGATTTACGTGAATTTCGAAATTCATCACCCATATCAGAAGAGCTGCTGCTTAATTGCCTGAGTTCAGATCGGTGAACTGAACCTCCTGCTCCTGCTCCTGCTCCTCCTCCTTGGCCCTTTTTGGAATTGTTCAGTTTTGAGTCCATGCGCATTGCTTTGGCCGAGAAGCAGTGACGGACATGGATTCTGTGACTTTTTGTTTCTGTTGAGCTAGTGCCTTGGACATTCACAACTAAAATCACTTCCTTATCACGTGTGTCTTCACTCCACCAGTTTTGTGGTATACCATCAACAAAATCTTCCAGCGTATGGAATTCTTCATGATGTATTGAGACTTCTGCAAACTGATCAGGTTTAATGATACCAGTAGCTGGTGTGACCTATATTGACAAAAATGCAAGAAAATAAGCTACTTCAAAGCGAATAGCACAGATTAGCCTAATAATGGAATACTTGCATCAAATTCAAGAACTCGAGAAAGTACCTCAAGCCATCGTGGAAAGCCATAGGCTCCTCTTGGACGATATTCAGCCTGTTCAGCATCATCCTTGTTCATGAATAAGCCTTCACAATTAACTTTGAATATAGCTTTCTCCCTCTGGCACTTATTGGTAATGCGCAGAACGGATGTGTCCTGGTTCTGTAGAACGATGCTATTAGTGCTTGTTATGGTTTCTGGAACATAACGTGATTCTTCAAGCAAATTCCTGACTTTGTCATTATTTTTGAGAACTTCTGCAAATCCCTGTCTCCTCACTGATCTGTCAACATGAGAAACTTGGACATTGAACTTACAACGGACAGGCTTGTGATCACTTTCTGTGACATCCATGCAAGCCTCATACCTGGTAGAAATGGAGATCAATGTTAGAATGGTGAAGGATGGAAAAAGGCATCAGAAAATCTTACTGCGAAACATACTGTACAATTGATGCTACTATAGGACATTCTAAGCCACATTCAGACACTGCAGCCAACCGATTGTCACGATATATTATTCTATCACACCAAGCAGGAATCCGCTTTTTCTCACCAGCATCATACCCTGCAAAGAATAGGTGTGATGGAGGTTCCAAGCTGAATGATATTAATATATATGTAGATAAATATAATAAAAAAGTGTCCATTATAGAGATTTTTCAGAGAAGCCTAGACTCATAAACCAATACCCTGAGACAATTTTACCTCCTAAACCAGGTTGGTTTCTTTCAAACTTGTAAGTAGGAGGGAATCTGATGAGAGCTTCACGCATTCCTTGGAAAACTTTTCCTGCTTTCATTTCTGCTCTTAGTTGATCCTTTTCTCTAAGCCAATCAAAGCTTCTTTGTGAAACAAAATCTCTTGCTTCATCATAAGATATACCAAAAAGCCGGTAATTAAAATCACCAAGAAACACAACCATATCTGCCTCAGATAACTCAGGCTTCGTGTCTTCAGTGTTGGCACTCACAGCCTGTGAAAACCCCAAGAACTTGTAAATAACTGGTCATACTTCTCAAAAATGATAATAGTAATTATGAAGAGCCGGAGATAAATGATGCAGGTTGTAATGATGAGAATTAAATACATACGTTTGCACCCTTAAGTGTTTGTGAGGCTGTTGAGACACCAGCTGCAATAGAGAGGACCAATGGCAAGCCAGAAATATAAAGCAGCCAAAATAAATATGTGGAGGAGGCAAGAGAGCAACACAAAAATAGGACTCGCACCATACCAGCTGCTGTAAGGTTTGATGACCGGCTGAAGACCATATTTCTATAAATATGATCAAAATCAGCATTGCGACGATTGACTGCTTCCAAATGTGCTGCCAAATGACAGTTCACAAAGCACATTATCCTGTCAAGAACCCTGATCCTCAAACCTACGCCGCCCTGCATGCATAAAAAGTAGCCTAGCCAATATATTACGTTGAAGGGAAGAGCAATTTTAGGAGAGTAAAACTTCAAAACATAGTCACATTTCAATGTTCAAAATTTCTTATTTGCACATCACAGTGTCAACAGTTTCATTTTCTACATCAAATGCCTTTGGATTCATAATTACTCTGGTTTGATTAGAGGAAAGGCGAAAATTACACTTAAACCCCCTTTTAGTTTCTTCTCAAAAGTGACAGCAGGAAGCACAAAAATACCTAGCGATTGACTGCATTGAACCCATCAATTTTATTCTTTAAAGGAGAAAGAAAAGGATAGAGATAAACTGTTTTTGAGTTTGATCCTTGTAGATGTTCACTGAAGATGAGAAAAATGAGAAAAACTTTCATTTCCCATCTCTCCTCTGTTTGCTACCAAGAATGGAACAGTAAGTTCTAAAGTTGGATCAGACGAATGGCAATTTAGAACCATCAAAAGGTACTACCTATTTGACAGGAATCAAGTGATCTATATTGGAAGAGTGTTGTAACTTGTCTTTTACAGGAATCAAAGGTCCTAAAAATAAAAGACCATCCTAGCTCATATCTGAATATTATTTGATGACAAAATTATGTAGGTGTATTTTTGTAGAAAGATCATTAATATTTTGTGTCGGATAGCATGAATTCAGGCTACAAAGTTATGGAACTCGTTATTATGTATGCCACTATTATAAAATTATCACCATAACAAAATGTATTGATTGAATTCTTCAGCTTCTGCACTGCTCCCTTTCTCAGTTTACCTCGATTGGAAGTACTAATTAGATGACTACAAAACAATATTGCATGCATCCTACCAGCTTCTGCAAAAATGGTATGTGAAAAGATAGAACTAACATGCTAAAATTAATTCAAGTATGATCAACATCAACCGTTTGTCTAAGATAATTTTGGTCAGGCATTTATCATGTGTAGAAAACTATTTGTTGGTTTGTTTGTAACTGTTGAAACCAAGGTCTTCAGCGAGAAGTCTCTATATGAAGACGCCAATTTTGGAACAAACTGATTTTCTAACTGGTAGGTTTATCATTTTATTTTTTGGGGAAGAAAAGGAACAAAGTGATAGCTATCATGCATAAATGACAAAGAGCACTATGAAGGCAAGCAAATTTACCTTATTACCAATTGCACGTCCAAAGCCACATGGAACTGCTCCAGCATCCACATCCCCAACATGTGTTCTAAGATTCTTCCTTACCCTAATTAAGAACAAAATTATAAGTTCAAAAGCTAACATAAGAATAAATAAAGCAGGTTAATGTGTTTCACCATAGAAAAGAAAGATAAACTACATGAAATAAGATGTTGAACTTGGAACTCATTCTTTATTAAGATTCCTTACCAAAGAGATATAAGCAAGCCTGCTAGCTGCCTAGAACCCATACGTTCGAAAGCGGTTCCCTCATCTAATGCCTTCCCTATAGTGTCCAGCCACCACTGCCCAATAGAGCTTCCTTCAAGTCCTACCTATAATTGGAACAGAAACAGGAAATAAGATAATTTATAAATCATGCAATCAACACAGAATACAAACAAACACATGCAAATACATAGGGCATTCAAAAGAGGAAAAAGTAGAATAGAAATCAATGTACATATAAGTTCTTGTTTGTGATCATAATCCTTTATCCTTGGGTTGACCTAAAACTGGTTGTGAATCCAAATCTTGCACTCTACTAATAAATTCATTTCAGATTAAAAAGTGAAAGAGGACACTCTCAGCAATGAATCATAGCAAGAAATTAATTATAAGAAACAAATAGGCTTTGAAAATAGATGAAATACTCAGTTAGTCAGTGAATATCTGGATACGGAACGTTAGGCTTGAAATAGAATGCTTTTAGAGATCAGATAGAGAAAATTTAGAGAGTGACGAGTAATTCATGCATGAGAAAGAAACATGATATTCAAGAGATTTATCCTTCAATTAGGATAATTTTAAAGGCAGGCAATGTAAATTTAACATAAATCATATTCCTGCTTTCAAAGAAAATAATGACATGGAAACTTCAATGGTAAAGAAAAAAAAATCTCACTGCTCGTGATATGTCAATTTAGCAGCAATTATATGATTAAATTTAAAAATATGAGAATCTAGAGTTCAACAAAAACTAAATCATCTTCAACATAACCTAGGTAATCAATTCAGCCTTACAGTTTCTTTAGCAGCAGACATTGCAAGAAAACCTGCACCCATCTCTACCTCTTGCAATCCAACAACAACAATGCCAACATCTGACACAGCAGAACCTAACCATGACATAAGTGCATCATGAGATGCTCTTCCTTGACCAACATTCCATGTGCCAACTAAAATTCTTAAATTGTGTCTTCTTGTGTATGCTATTTCTTTTTGTGCTAAATCTGCTCGTATTATGCTGTCAAGAGGTCCCGGTGATGTGAGGTTCCATCCACGTATACCTCCATGAGAAGCCAAGCTATAAAGATGACCATTTCCAACTGCCATCTTTAGCACAGGGCTATTATGAGCAACCCATACTGCAACTAGATTTCCTTCGAGATCCAATATTTGAACAATGCCACTCACATACCCCACGTATATTCGTGTTCCAAAAGTGCAGAAACATTGAACAGTAGAAGAATGGTGAGTAAAATCTTGCAAACGAGTTCCATTTCCATCCCATTGTATAAGGAGGCCATTTGAGCATCCACTCCATATCATTCCATCCACAGTTATCACTATTGCTTCTGTTCTCTTGGTCTCTTCTACAAATGCCCCTGCTCCTCTGGTGGCAACTCGACGCACAGCATCTGCAGCTCCCATAATGGCATTCCGTGAACGTTGCAAAAAGCCCTGTGATTTCTCCTTTTTGGATGTGGAAACAAATTTTACCTTCATCTCATCTTCAGTAGGCTGATCTGGTGGTTGTCCTGCCGATGACAGGTCAACTCGATTTTCAATTTGACCTTCAATGTTAAATACTTTTAGAAGTTCCTTTGTACGGGCATCCCTGAAAAAAATATAAAATTAATAAGCTTGCCTTTTCTTCCTTCCCTTACAAATAGTTCGTGATGTGATCATGTGCAAAGCTTGAGACTAAAATGAAATTGGATATTTGAAAAATGTACTTGTGCAAGGAAATTCAATACTTATAATTTAAACGATCATCAGCCGAATGATGTGAACAATGCAGCAAGTAATGCATGAAGTGAAAACTTACCATAGAGAAAAGAACAGAGGCTGAACACCCCAAATTTTAGCTCTACCTTTATCAGATAACAAACATTTCACATCTGAAGAAGATAAACTACAGGCACCGTTGACAGTGACTTGACTCCTAAGGTCAATGTGTGACCTCTCTACCAATAGAGCAGCCATGTGTTTCTCCTCCGGTGAAAGAGAGAGAGATTTTTCAATGGCTTCCCAAGGCCAGATCTTAATAACACCTCCCTCGCCACCAGACCACATATCACCTGGACCAAAGCATAATGAATTAAAAATCAAAATGAGAGAAGCAAATATGTAGTGTCGAAGCTTTCGCATAAGCAACGCCTTCTTTAGTACATTGAGAAAATTTCCAACTACTAAAGTGCGTAAATTAAACGTTTAAACCGTCAATGTCTTTTTACAAATGGAATAGTTGGAAAGAAAGAATGTAAGTGATTTTCTAAAACATGAATTTTTATATAAGCTTAGATTTCAACTTTGAAGTTGTTCGTTTTTAAGTTTTTGTTATCTTTTCTAACTTCCAAACAATTTCTGCGCAGGTCTATTATCCACTAGATTCCAACATTAAAGGATTGTTTGATTGGAGCGAATTTCAAGAATAACATATAGAAGACCTATTAAGTCCCCATTTAGGATTACATTTGAAAAAATGTTTTTCAATAAAATTTTTTATATTTTTTTTAAATTTCTTTTTTAAAACTATTTTTACGTAAAAATAAATAAATTAATATTTTTTTCAAAATTTTTTTTAAAAAAAGTAATTTATAAAAAATAATAAAAATTAATCAATAAAATAAAAAAAAATTAAAAGTGTTTTTTAACTTTAATAACAATCTCAAACGCATCTTAAGTAAGGAGATTAGAGCTCTAGATTGTTTGTGTTAATAAAACGAGATTTTATTTTGCTACTATTTTTGTGCTTTGTAACATCTAAAATTTAATTCTTGAATGAATTTTTTTTTATGAGAAATTTTAGGTTTATAAGAGTAACATTGTTGTCAAATTTCATTCTTTTAATCAAATAATGTCAATATTGCTTTCTTTATGATTTTCCAATTCACTTTTTTTTATACTTTCTAATAGATTTTATAATTTCTATAATAGGTTATAAACGCAATAGCAATAATTTCTATAATAGCAATAATGAGGCATACTCTCAAAACTTCTATAAGATATATGTTATGTTCATTTTCTAATAATATTTATAAATGTTGCAATACTATGTTTTAGTAATGTTTACATAAATGTCACAATAAGGAATCTTTGTTTCTGCCATACTTAAAAATGTTTCTATATATCCTGTATAAATTAGTAAATAGTAGCCACACTCACTTCAACAACATTTGCTTGTTTTAGGCCTATGGTAATATTTTTCTTAATTAAAGTAACATCTGTCAAATATCAATATATTTATTTATTTATTTATTTTTGTGTCTTAGATTGAGCATTATATGAAACACAAGATAGAATTACCAAGAAAGAACACATGACAACATTCAGAATAGTGATTTATCAAAGATCACCAAAACAGTCAAAGGCTATTCTTGCCCTAAAATTTGGAGATAAGGACGTTCCTTCATCTAGCCTGTCATGTCACATTTCACATATCATATCTCATTCATGCATGCTTCAAAAATGCAAAGCATTTTGTACAGTACAAAATTATTTATTATAACCATTATCATTTTATTAATTGAAAATGAACAATGATTAAACTTGTCCTAAAACTGTAAAATACTGATATTTTAATTTTAGGGACGTGTCAGTTGTTGTGCACAATACACACATCTTAGTCCATACTTCATCGGTCCTATGAGCTCAATAAAAATTATTCTCTTAGGTAATTCACTGCATAAAATGAATCATTTGATCCCCAAATTGTTTCAAAATTCCAAATCATGAATTATAATCGCCTTTGCCAAAAAAAAAAAAAAAAAAAAAGGAGGAAATCTTACCATAAGAACTCATTACTACAGAAAGGACAGGACCTTTATGAGCCTGCCATGATAGTCCTTCCTTAAAAGCAACATTTTCATCAACAGCTTGGTCCATTTTCCAAGACCTGATTTTTCCATCTTTATGACCACTCCAAACCAACTTATTCCCACCATCAATCAACAAACACAAGGTGGGAGATGTGTTTGCAGACTCATGAAACGGCGCTGCATCCTCATCGCCCCTTCTCACTCTCCCTCCTAACCCACACCCTGGCTCAAACGATTTATCAAAATTCCAAAACCTAATCCCATTCTCTTGACCAGCCCACAATTGCGTCTCCGTACAAGCAATGTTTCTCAAATATTTACCCACTTGGGTTTCTCTAAGTGGGTGTGGTCTCAATTCCAAACATGGTGGCCTTCCAGGATGAACAGCTGATCGGACTGGAGCTTTGAAAATACCGGTCCCTCCATTTGCAATAAATTCCGGCAAAGATGGGGTTTGCCGGATTTCTTCATTACACTCAACGCTGAGGCTTAAATCAAGCCTCTGCGAGAGATTATCCTCACGACCACTCCCACCAATTAAATTATAAGCAGAGGAGGCAATGGATGGAGATGTGTAAGGGAAAAAGTCCTCATCGGAAGACTCCATAGTGTAGCGGTCGGAACCGGAGGCAGTAGGGGTAGCGATGTATTCAAGGCTGTGTTTTCTGACAGGGCGGTGTCTTTTCTGGCCGGAATTGGAACGGAGCTGTTGGCTATAAGAATGCATTTTGCGGCCTGGTGGTGGGACAATGGTTAGCCCTGCCAATGCTTCCTTGTCTTCGTCTTCAGCAATTCTATCTTCCATTATTGTTCGTTTTGTTTGGTTTCACAGAAAGAGAAAGAAAGAAAGAGAGAAAATTGAAAAAGCGAAAAGAAAAAGAGAGAGAATTAGAGAGAAAGAAGAGAAAGATTTGGAGGGAAAGACAGAGTCCAATCAATGGATCCATAAGAGAAGGAAAACAAAGGACAAAGTGGTGCTAAGTGCGAAGAGTTAGGCGGGGGATCTTGAGCACTGTACGGTTAGGAATTTTCAAATTTATTCTAATTTATACTATTTTTTTATTAGTTTTTTTTGTTCAAATACTATTTTTTTATTAGTTATTAAAATGAAATAGAAAATGAAAAATATTTTAATATATTTTATTATTTTTTAAAAAATAAATTATTATTTAGTAGTATTTAAAGTATGATTTAATTAACTAATACATCTATACTTTTTGAAAAATTAACTAATTAATTTTTTAATTTTAATTTTATCAGAATATTTAATTATTCCGTCCAATTTTTATAATTTTTTTTGTTAAATTTATATAAATAACTAAAATCTCCTTATATAATTATATAATTAATAAAATTAAATAATAATTTTATTTTATTAATATAATTTTTTTATCATATATAATAATTATATAATAATAAATAATTTTATAATTTGATGATATTAAATATAATTATTATATAGTTATATAATTATTATGTACTTTTATTAATTTAAATTTAAATTTTTTATTTTTAAACAATGAAATTAAAATTAGATTTATTATATATAGAAAAACATTTTAGCCATGTTTTATAAATTTAACAAAAAAAAAATTATACAAATTGGACGAAATAAAATTGAAAGACTAATTAATTAGTTTAAAAAAAAAAGAATAAATTAGTTAAAGAATAAATAATAATTTATCTTTCTTTTTTTTGCCAAAATTAATAAGTTTTCAATTCATAACAAGAGCATAAAACCCATATCAGTACAAATAAAAATTACAATGATTTAAAAAGCCCAGCTTGAGATTACATGCATGAAAACACCCAACAAGGGATTTTTGACCTATGCCCAATGAAATACAAATATCCAAAACTAAGTCTGGTGAGAATATAACCCAATGGCCATCAGGATTTGTGAATTTCCCAAACAATCCTTGTTCTATTTTCTCATTTCCTGAACCATATTCAAGTTTAGACTTCAGTGCGACCAACAACCAAGGGAAGAGAAGAAAGACCCAGTAAAGCAGGATTGCAGTTGAACCCAACCGATGGATATTTTACTGCTGGAACTTAGTCCAAGCTCTTCTCAGATCTGAAAATCTATAACATGTCCAAGGTTTGCATGGATCTACAAAAAACAATCAGAGCTGCCATAGAGGAGGAGGACCTTTATCCATGTTAGAAGAACTCAACAACTGATGAAGGAAACGAGAGCAAAGGACTCTTACTCTTGTTGCCCAGATCTGCATCTTTTCCCAGCATCCTCCCTCCAAACAAAGAATCCACTAAAGATGGAGATAATGGGAGAGCCTTTTCACCATGGCAGTGGAGATGCAACTATTCCAAATCGAAGATAAAATAGCAAAATAAAACAGAGAGAGCAAACCCCACATGAGCGGAAGACAAAAAGGATCTTTTAACTTTAGACAATTTATTTGAAAATCTCAAAAAAAAAAATACAGTAAATAAGAAAAAGGAGGTATCCCTTGCGGTGGCCGGACTCATCGAAGGGTGACCTCAGTTGAAGCTCTAATGAAAGGAAAGAGACTTCAAGAGAGAAAGTAACTGTACGAAGTCTTTTTTTTTTTTTTTTTTAAATTGATGATTAATGGAATTAGAAGCATGTATTATTGGAATAATAGAAATTAAATAATTTAATTGCTTATGGGAAAAGCTGTGATGAGAACTAGCAGAATGTATTGCTGTTGGTTATAGCCTATCTCTTGCTTGGGAATGCGGTTTCATTTTGGAGCATGTTTGCTACACCCAATAATTGGGGATAGATTTCTATTCTAATAATATAATTTGATTTTTTGCTTTGGTGCACAAATAATCTAAATTTTTTTTTTATTATTATTTAAACAATTCGAATAACTTCAATTTTTATTGTATGATATATATTTTTAAATATAATTATTAATCTAATCAATAAAATTCTATTTAATTAATTAAAAATAAATTTGAAAATAGATGTCTAAAAATTTAGAATTCTTTTTCATTTAGATTCTGATTTCAAGATATTCCAGCCAAGAGATGATTGTTGATTCTGATTCCATAAAGGTGGTGAGTGATTTGAAGGGCAAGAACCCAAGTTCAGCTCCTAGTTCTCTGATAATAGAAGACATTAAGCTGTGTGCACAAGCTTTTCATGTTGTTAGTTAATAGTTAGGTTCCTCTGCTTGTAATAAAATGGCCCATCAACTTGCTTCTCGAGCGTTTTCTTTGGATGGTGAGGAGGTCCTCATGGAAGAGGTTCCAAATCATTTAGTTTCTTTGCTTTTAGATGATGTAAACAACTCTGTTTCTCCACTTTAATGATTAGCAGATACTTCTTTCTCAAAAGGAGAAGAAGAAGAACAGTTTGTTAAGCAGTTGTAGAAAAGTTTGTTAAGCAGTTGTGTTACAAATAGACCTGCTCATGGGTACCGCAGCTCGCCCAAATCCGCTTCAAAATGTTTAGCTTGAATGTAGATTTTTTTTTTTTTCTTGGGCTATCCGAGCCGTTTTAGGAATATCATTTTTTTTTAGATCAAATCTTGTCTGTCTAAAAAATTTATATATAAAATATTATATATTTTTATATGGAAGCCGGACTTAGTTAAATTAATAGGCATGTACAGTCGAGCCAATTAGACTCGAACTTGAATTTAAAAGGTCAAATTCAATAAAATTCGATCTGAACCCACCCAAACCCGGCCCATAAAAATATATAGTTACAAGTGAATGTTGCATTTTATTATAATTTTTTATCAGAAAATATTTATATATATCTTTATTCTTATTTTCTTCTACCTTAGTTAAGATATTTATTCTGTAGAATTATTTTTTTTTAGCATTGTATGAATCAAATTAAAAAAAAAAAAAAAACAAAAAAAAAAGGAGAGAGATTCTCTCCAGTACCAATAAATATGTTGATATAATAATAAATAAATGTTCAAAATGTACATTCTTATTACTCATGAGAAAATATAGACATTTTAACTCTAGTTTGAAAACTCAATTTTGCATGAATTTAATTTAAATTAATTCAATTCTATCAATTTTTATATTTGCAATGAGAAAATATTGACACTCTAACTCGAATTTGGAAATTCAAATTTTATATAACTTCAATTCAAATTTATCAATTTTTATATTTAGAAGAAAGTAGTTCATAAAATTCAAATCTTTTAATATAAAAAAGAAATTATTTTAGAATAAATAGATTCATATAATTTTGGAAAAATTTAAATTAAGACTTGATTTATAATAAAATCACTTAAATATATATCTTTTATAATTTTTTTAAAATTTCAATATTATTTGTTATTCTTAAATAAATAAAGATAATATATAAAATAGAGTTAATTAATTCATTATTAACATATACAATGTTTAAAATAATTTTTACACAAGAATTTAATTTAATTATATTTAATAAAATTGAATTAAGTTTTTTCAAATGAGCTTTTAAGTTAATTGAATGTTCAAAATATTAAATAATTGATTAATAAAAAATTAACTAAAATTTAAATAACACTAATATTAATACTAATAATCTATTAAATAACAAAAATTTAAAATAGAGCAGAATTTTGAAAAGATTAATAAGTATAATCGAATAAAGAACACAAAATTTGAAATAAAGCATCAAATGAGTAAATATAAATTTAAACAAAGCCTTCCGATGGTATTGGTCATGAGCTAGACCTCAGCTATACTGATGCCAGGGTCTCGATATGGAGAATGAAAGGCTTATTGCTCCATTTACTATTGATAAATTTAAGACTGTTGTGTTCTAGATGCATTTAGATAAGTCCCCAAGCCCTGATGGACTTGATCCATATTTATTTCAAAAGTTTTGGTATCTTATTGGTAATGATTTTTTCCTTGCTTGTATTGACTGGATTATTAATAATGCTCTGCCAGTTAGTCTTATTTCAATTATTATTGTTCTAATTCCTAAATGTGATAATCCGGTGTTATGAAGGATTTACTGCCAATTTCTTTATGTAATGTTATGTATAAAATTATTGCAACTGTGTTGGCAAATCGTCTTAAGGTGGTACTCCCGAAAATTATTTCATTTGCTCAATTAACATTTGTTACATGTTAGATATGGTTTTTACTTTTTAGTCAAATAATTAAAAGTCATTAATCAAGGAAAAGAAAAAATAATTTTTGTCAACTATGACCACCTAAATTTGATGCAACCATATTGGAAAAATGAGATGTGTTACATCTTGCGTGGATGCAAGTTGTAACAGGGTATTAGGCCTATAAAAGGCTTCCTTCTCCTTACAATTCTACGCACCCAAAATTTAAGAGAATTGGCAGTAGCCATTTTTATATACGAGTGTTTTGTCATTACACATATTTAAGTTTATATATTTGTGGTGAGTTTGGATTAAACACTGCGTTGTTTAAATACACTTGTATTTAGGTATTTTTTTAGGTGTGATAATTTGAGTGTTGGTTAAAGCCGTTTTATACTCTCCTCTTTTGTTATAGTGAAATCATTTCATCATCTTCCCCATAGACGTAGGCTTACGCCGAACTATGTAAATTTTATGTCTTTGGTATTTTTTTTTCTCCATTTTTTTCTCTATTTTTGCTGTCCTACTTAATATATCTCCAAATAATTATCCTTCTGCTTCTGCATTAAGGCTAAAATTTCCAACAAGTGGTATCAGAGCCACATATATTATTTGGTATTTGTATTCGCAACAACAAAATTTGACATCAAGAAATTTGATCACAGCATGAGTTTTGCCTTATGACAAGTTAAGATGCATGCACTCTTGACACAAAGTGGGTTGCAGAAAACACTATTACATAATGAGAAATTACCAGCCACGATGACTGCAGAACAAAAGATGGAGTTAGATGAAAAAGCTTTATCTGTCATTCAATTATGCTTGTCAAATGAGGTTCTACGAGAAGTCGTACACAAGAAGATTGCCGTAGATTTGTGGAAAAAGCTAGAATCACTTTTCATGACGAAAAATCTTACCAGCAAGCTTGTTGTGAAGTATCACCTGCACATATTCAATATGGTAGAAGTGGCATTTAAGAAGACGACTAAAGGATTCACTATTTTGGAGCTTGACATTAAAAAAAAAAAATCAAAGCCAAGGTGGAGATTGTTAGATATGGCTTTTATTTTTTAGTCAAACAATTAAAAGTCATCAATCAAGAAAAAGGAAAAAGGAAAAATAATTTTTGTCAACTATGGCCACCTAAATTAGATGCAATCATATTGAAAAACTGAGATGTGTTACAACTTGCATGGATGCAAGCTGTAACAATATATTAGGCCTATAAAAGGCTTCCTTCTACTTACAATTCTATGCACCCAAAATTTGAGAGAATTGGCAATAACCATTTTTGTATACGAGTGTTTTGTCATTACAAATATTTGAGTGTATATATTGTGATGAGTTTGGTTTAAACACTGGGATGTTTAAATACACTTGTATTTAGGTATTTTTTTGGGTGTGATAATTTGAGTGTTGGTTAAAGCCATTTTGTACTCTTCTCTTTTGTTATAGTGAAATCATTTCATTGTCTTGTTCGTGGACGTAGGCTTACGCTGAACCACGTAAATTCTGTCTTTGGTTTTTTTTTTTTGCATTTTATTTCTCTATTTTTATTGTCCTACTTAATATATCTCCAAATAATTATCCTTTCGCTTCCACATTAAGGCTCAAATTTCCAACATTACAAGAAGATCAATTATTAATAATGTTATCACTGCTTTTGGGATCATTCATCATATGAAGAGGAGGACAAGAGGGAAGGAGGGGTTAATGGCCTTAAAAGTTGATGTCAGGAAAGCTTATGATCATATCAGTTGGGATTACTTGCAATCTATAATGGTTTGTTTGGGCTTTTCAAGTAAGTGGGTAAAATAGATCATGATGTGTACTAGAACTATTAATTATTTTATTGCCATTAATAGCCATGAGGTAAGGCCTGTTTATCCACACAAAGGTATTGGTTAAAGGGATTCTCTTTCTTTTTATTTATTTATTCTTTTTGTAGAAGGATTATTCTCTTCGACAGTCATAGTTGAGTGGTGGTATTCATGGTATTGTTATATGTAGGAGAGCTCCTAACATCTCTCATCTACTTTTTACATATGATAGTTTACTCTTCGTCAAAGCTAAGTAAGGGGAATGTCAAGCACTTCAAAATATTTTGACCACTTATGAGAGAGATTTTGGACAAGCTATTAATTTTAATAAGTCAGGTATTTTTTTTAGCCCTAATGTTTCAAAGTCAGCTAAGCATGATATCTCAGCCCTCCTTAATGTGTTTAATCCATTGGGTACTAATAAATATCTAGTTTTGCCATCTCTGGTGGGTAAAAAGAAGAAAGCAGTTTTTGTTTTTTTAAGAGAAAGGTTGTGGAAAAGGTTGCAAGGTTGGCAAGGTAAATTTTATCACAGGCAAGGAAAGAGGTTTTAATTAAATCCGTTGCTCAGGCTACTCCTAGCTATTGTATGAGTATATTTCTACTTCCTATAATGTTGTGTGATGAGTTATAGAAAATGATGAATTTTTTATGGTGGGGCATGAAATCTAATGGGGTAGAAAAATTAGTTTGACTATAATTGGGATGCTTTATGTTGAAGAAAGGAGGAAGGAGGCATGGACTTTAGGAATCTACGTGCTTTTAATATGCATTATTAGCTAAGCAAGGATGAAAATTGTTAATAAGGCCTTCAAAGCAAAATATTTTTCAAGGGGGGATTTCTTGACTGCTCATTTGGGGTCTAATCCAAGTTATATTTGGATGAGTATTTGATTTGCTAAATTTATGCTAGACAAAGGATGTAGACGGCAATGTGGAGATAATTCAAATGTTAAAGTGTGGAGTGATTCATGGTTGAGGAAAGAAGATAACTTTTATGTTACCACTAGTATGGGTGAAGATTTGGAAGATTCGCATATTCCTATATCACTGGAATGGGATACTGAGCTCTTGGAATGGGATATTGAGTTTGGTATGAATAATCATTAATTTTCAGAACCTTACAAAAAAAAAATTAGGGCAATTCACTTTGGAGAAAGTCAAACGATTAACTGATAGTTTTCAGTTATAGAAATTTTCAGTTTGAATTTTTGGTACTATACAGTATCTCTGAATCTCATACTTAACCCTAATTTAGTTGTTGGAATCAACAAAAGAACAAGATTGCTGATACTTTTGTACAAACAGCTCGTTTTTATGCTAGTTCTTCCTTTTGGTAAGAGGCTCCTAAGTTTGTAAGAGACTTCTTATTGTATGATATTCAATTTTGAGTATTATTTTTCCTTTTGTTAACAAAATTAAATTACGTAGAAATTTGAGAAGATTGAAACGCTATTGCTGGGATCAAACCGAGATGACAAGCGAAAATACTCACCAGTATACTTTAACAACACAAATTGTTAATGGCCATCTGTTGTGGAAATTGAGTTGGTTTCCACCAAATGTGAACAACTGTGCAAAAATTATAACAAGAAAAATTTCCAATTAATTAGAGGAGTCACAACGGTCTCACTTAAAACCCAATTAGCTTAGACTCTTATCGTCTTTTTGACAGAATTTTTTCTAAAATAATTTAAGCACAATATATCATCAAAATAAAATACCCAACAATAGTTTTTAAATAAATAATAAAGAGAACACCAAAATTTAATGAGGTTCGGCTAATTATACTTACGATCTCGGACACCACCAAAATAATATTGCACTATTTCAAAGAAATATTACAAAGTAAAATAATACAAAAGAGAGAAGAGAGAAATAACAATTAAGCCTTAGAAATGAGAGAAAGACTTAATGTTTTGAGATTATTTGCAAAGCTTAGGTTTTTGCCTTTTATAGGCAATAGACCCCTCCTATGCCAACTAATATTTGCACATTTGTCAACAAACATGGCTGCCTATGTCAAAAAAAAAAAAAAAAAAAAAAAAAAAACGGTGCCAAATAATCTTGAATAATAATTTCAATATGTAAACCATTTTGAGGAGCCATTTCAACAAATCTCCACCTTAGCGTTCTCAAAATCTCAGCCAAACATTCTCTAGACTCTCTTTTCACAAACTCCAATAGTGTCACCAAATGCGCTTTGAAACACCATACTTCACATTCTAAGAACATTTATAAAGTCCAAACAGTGTTGGAATTTAACACCTGTCACTACCTTAGTTGTCATATCTGCAGTATTTTCAGTAGTTGGAATTTTCTAAAGTAGTATCTGACCTTCTTCAAGAATCTCCCTTATAAAATGATAACGAACATGAATATGCTTTGTCCTTGCATGATACACTTGGTTCTTTGCTAAACAAGTAGCACTCTAACTATCACAATGCACTTTTACATGCTTATGACCAACTCCAAGTCATTCAGCAACCCTTGAAGCCAAATAGTCTCCTTTACAGCTTCTGTAGCTGCCATGTACTCTACCTCAGTTGTAGACAAAGCAACTGTTGACTGTAAGGTAGACCTCCAACTAACCGGTGCCTTTACAAGAGTAAACACATAATCGGTAGTAGACCGACGTTTGTCTAAATCACTAGCATAGTCAGAATCATAATATCCAACTATACATTGACCAACTTTCTCATCTTGCTCAAATAGTAAACCAACATGCACAGTATTCTGAATATACTGCAGAATCCATTTCACAGCTTGCCAATGTCCTTTGCTAGGATCATGCATGTACTTGCTTACAACTCCAACTGCTTGTGAAATGTCAGGCCTCGTACACACCATAGCATACATCAAGCTATCAACAACATTTGCATATGGAACCTTTGACATATATTTTTATTCTTCATCACTCTTCAGAGATAAAGATTCACTGAGCTTGAAATGAGGAGCAAGTAAAGACTAACTGGTTTTGTCTTTTCATCTATCCCAAAACGCTTTAGCACCTTTCTCAGATATTGTTTCTGAGTCAAACAGAGTCTCCCCAATTTTCTATCTCTGCTTATCTCAATGCCGAGAATCTTCTTGGCTTCACCCAAATCTTTCATCTCAAACTCCTAATTTAGCTGAGCCTTCAACTTCTCAATTTCTCTTTTATTCTTTGAAGCTATCAACATATCATTGACATAAAGGAGAAGATAGATAAAGGATCCATCTTGTAGCTTATGCAAATATACATAGTGATCATATTTGCTTCTTGTGTACTTCTGCCTTATCATAAACTTATTAAATTGTTTGTACCACTGCCTTGGAGATTGCTTTAATCCATATAAAGATTTGTTCAATCTGCATACCATATTCTCTTTTTCAACAACTTTAAATCCTTCAGGCTGACTCATGTAGATTTCCTCTTCCAAGTCTCCATGTAAAAATGCATTTTTTACATCCAGTTGAACTAGTTCCAGATCCATTTGTGTTACCAAGGCCAATAAAATTCTAATAGAGGAATGTTTTATAACTGGAGAAAATATTTCATTATAATCAATACCTACCAATCTTACCTTGTAGTGAATATCATTCTTGTCAGGAAATCCCTCTTTTTTTTGCATAAACCCATTTGCAATCAATTGTCTTCTTTCCCTTAGGCAGACTTACTAGCTTCCATGTCTGATTTTTTTCAAGGGATTTCATCTCTTCTTCCATAGCCTTCTTCCACTTTTCTACTTTAGAGCTCTGTACAGCTTCTCTGTAAGTGGCAGGAACTTCATCATTTTCAATTTGAGATGCATAAGTCACCATATCTTCAAGACGAGCAGGTTTCTTTATATTCCTTTTTGGCTTACTAAGTGTAATCAGTATATGTTGCTGTGGAGGTTCTTGTGCTGGAACCTCTACTTCCTTATCTGATTCATCTTCTACCATTTCTTTAGACTCCTTATATAGTGTAGGAGTATTAGATTCTACTACTGTTGGGTTAGTTACTCTTCTTCTATCAAACTCCACTTGTTTAGGAGTACACTTCATTTGCTGTGGAGTACCATTTGTCTGCTCATCAGTTACCTTCTTCAACATGGTAGACTCATCAAAGGTAACATCCCTGCTGAATATTATTGTCTTTGTCTCAGGGCACCATAAGTGATATCCTTTGACACCAGAGGAAAACGCTATAAAGATAGCTTTCTTTGCCCTTGGATCCAACTTTGATTCCTTAACGTGGTAGTATGCAGTGGAACCAAACACACGTAAGGAATTATAATCTGTAGCAGGTTTTCCATGCCACACCTGTAAAAGTGTTTTGCCATTAATAGCAGTTGATGGTAATCGATTTATGAGATGACACGCATATGTACCCGTTTCAGCCCAAAACTGTCTGCCCAACCCAACATTTGACAACATACACTGAACTTTCTCCAATAGAGTTTGATTCATGCGTTTTGCCACCCTATTCTACTGTGGTGTATTTCTGATAGTGAAGTGTCTGACAATTCCTTCATCTTGGTAGACTTTCATAAAAGGATCACTCTTGTATTTTTCGCCATTGTCAGTTCGGAGACATTTGATCTTTTTGCCTGTCTGAGTTTCCACCATCTTCTTCCATATGAGGAAAACTCCCAACACTTCATCCTTTGTCTTCAATGTATACACCCACACTTTTCAAGAAAAATCATCAACAAAGGTAACATAATAGTGTTTACCTCCCATTGAAGCTATTTTGGAAGGTCCCTACACATCTGAGTGAACATAATCCAGAATTCCCTTGGTATCATGGATTGCAGTACCAAACTTCACTCTAGTCTGCTTCCTTTTGACGCAATGCTTACAGAAGTCCAATTTACAAGTTTGAACTCCTTTCAATAATCCTTGATTTGCCAGAAGTTTCAAGGATTTTTCACCAGCATGCCCTAAGCGCATATGTCATAATCTGGTTGCTTCTAACTCGTGATCATCATTAGAAACTATTGTTGCTATTCCGATAACTACATTACCATCATAGTAATATATGTTGTTACCCCTCCAAACTCCTTTCATTACTACTAGTGCACCTGAGATGATCTTCATTACTCCATTTTTAGCAGACACCTCACAAAGCCCTTTTTTTCCAAGACTCCCATAGAAATGAGGTTTCTTGATAAATTAGGCACATATCTGATATCTGTCAGAATTTTGATTGATCCATCATGATTCCTCAACCGGATTGAACTAATTCCAGTTGTCTTACAAGAACTATCATTTGCAGTATAGACAACTCTACCTTCTATTTCTTCAAAATCAGAAAACCAATTTTGATTAGGACATATATGGTGGCTATAGCCTGAATCTAGGATCCAAACATCTGAACTGCTTGATGATGGCATCAATGCTAATGAAAGGTCTGAGTTTATATCTATGTACTCAGCTACATTTGAATTTGCAATAGCTTTTCCATTTTTATGTTTTAACTTTGGGCAATCCTTCTTCCAGTGCCCTTTTTCTCAACAAAAGGCACATTCATCTTTGCCTACTCTGGATTTCGATCTTCCCTTCTTTCCTTTGCTTCTTTTCTACGAACAGCCTCTAACTACCAAAGCTTCTACTGCTCCATTGTTGATCTCTTTTATATCTTTTCTTCTCAATTCATAACTATATAGTGCAGCACAAACTTCACTGAGAGACAACTTAGCCTTCCCATGGAGTAGAGTAGTTTCAAGGAACTTAAACTCCTCAGGAAGAGATCCCAACAACATCAGGGCTAGATCTTCATCTTCAAAAGTCACATCTAAATTCATCAAGTCTACTATAAGCTGATTGAAATTGGTGATGTGATCATTCATCGTGTTACCAGGAACATATGTGAATCTAAATAGTCTCTTCTTCATATGGAGTTTATTTTGACAACTCTTTTTCAAGAATTTTTTCTCCAGTGCCTTTCATAATTTACTTGTAGAAGTTTCTTTACAGAAGGCATACTTCTGCTCTCTGGATAGGCATGATCGAATAGTACCACATGCTAAACGACTAACTGTTTTTCATTCCTTCTCATCAACACCATCTGGTTTCTCTTCTTCAATGGCAATATCTAGACCTTGCTGAAATAAGGCGTCTATAACTTCACCTTGCCACATGCCGAAATGGCCTATACCATTGAAAATCTCCACTGCAATTTTATATTTGCCACTGTAGTTCTTGCCAAAATTGATGAAGTAGGAACTGTCGTTGTGGTTGATGTGGATGTATTTTCGCTTTCGGCCATTTCTACTTTAAAATTTATTTAATAGCTTTCAATATGCGGAATATCCAAGATCCAAGGAAACTTTTCTGATGCGGAAGATCAGATTAAACTGTAACCACAGAGCATACTCAGTAGCCTCAGCTCTGATACCAATTGTTGTGATAATTGGGTTAGTTTCCACCAAATGTGAACAACTGTGCAAAAATTATAACAAGAAAAATTCCTAGTTAATTAGAGGAGTCACAACAGTCTTACTTAAAATCCAATTAGCTTAGACTCTTATTATCCTTTTGACAGAATTTTTTCTAAAATAATATAAGCATGATATATCACCAAGATAAAATACCCAACAATAGCTTTTAAATAAATAATAAAGGGAACACCAAAATTTAACGAGGCTCGGTTAATTATGCTTATGTTTTCGGACACCACCAAAATAATATTTTACTATTTCAAAAAAATATTACAAAGTGAAATAATACAAAAGAGAGAAGAGAAAAATAACAATTAAGTTTTAGAAATAAGAAAAAGACTTAATGTTTTGAGATTATTTGCAAAGCTTAGGTTCTTGCCTTTTATAGGCAATAAATCCCTCATATACCAATTAATATTTGCATATTTGTCAACAAATATAGCTGTCTATATCAAAAAAAAAAAAAACGATGTCAAATAATCTTGAATAATAATTTCAATATGTACACCATTTTAAAGAGCCATTTCAACATCATCCAACTTTTTTAAAGATAAATATTTCTAATAATTTTCCATAACTAATGAGTATCCCACTTTTTTAAAGTTAACGCATTTCTAACAAATTCCCACGACAATAACACATATTAGAGAGAGAGAGAGAGAGAGAGTTTGTGCAAAGAATTAGCTTACGTGGCAAAAGGAATATAAAACTATCTATAATTAGTTTTAGTTAATACTCCTTCCATTTTATTATATTTAATCGTTTGTGAGTATGCACAAGAATTAAAAAGTTAATAATTTTCTTTAATTAGTAGGATAAAATCACTAAATTATCCTTATTATCTAATTAAAGATTAGTATTAATAAATGAGAGATATAGAGTCGTGTGGGTTTAAAAGAAATTATTGAATGAAAACACAAAAAATGATAAAAATGGAAGTAAATAAATAAATAAATATACCATTAATTATCTAAAACGCCAACTAATATGAAAAAAAAATGAAAAATTTAAAACGTCAAGTATAATGAAATGAAGAGAGTAATATTTAATCTAATAAGGACAGAATATCTTTAAAAAAGTTAACATTTTTCATATCCAGGTATGATAATATTATACCTTGTGAGCATGTGATATCTAGCGGCTGTTGTTAATATAACATAGTGGCACAGTTGCACTTGCTCTTTCTGATTTGTAATAAAAATTAAAACTTGAAACGCATAAGATTTGATGGATCGTCCGTGAGATTTTTTAAAGGAAGAAGCAGATGAAGGAAGAACAAGACATGAGATTTTGATCATTTTCAACGATTACATGGAAGTTATTAGCCAAGTCGCTCATAGATGCGCGTTACTATGAACAACACTGACTTTGCATTTATGTATGTGTATATATAATATATAAAAGAAAAACTCGTTGAAAGCAAATTAAAATTAAAAGAACGCAATGAAAAAAAGAAAAACATTAAAAATTAAAAGATATATATATATATATATATACATATATTAAAAAATTAAGAAATTCTAATCATACACAGAACTCACATAGAAATTCAAGAGTTTCTCCATTATTATCATATAAGTTTTGTACATCTAAATAGAGTTTTTAGTAGTATTAAATTATTGAATTGATTGAAAAATTATTTAAATTCTTGTAAAATAAATCATATTATTTTCTTCATGATAAAGAATCTTATAAATATTTATAAATAATATGTGATTCAAAATATAATAATAATAAATAAAAATAATTCAAAACTATAGCCAGTAATAAAAATAATCCAAACCAATTGATTCAATTTTTTGTATTTACTTCTTTTATCATTATGTGTAGGAAAACTTTACTGCTGATATGTAAAATCAAGAAAATTTTAATATAAACTCAATGTTTCAAATATTAGGATTAATTATATCTACTATTAATTAATAATTATATCTACAATATTAATACAATAAAAAATATAAAAAATATATAAATATAATATTGAGATTTTTAATATGAATACATTATTTCACTCAACTTTCACTTGAAAAATTGATCATAGCAAATAATGGTCAAATTAGCACATCATTTTCATCTTAGTGATCTAAATCAAATAAAAAAGAAAGACTAAAATAATAAATTTTATGGTTTTTTTAATATCTCCATCCAAATTTTGAAGAATATCAAGAAATCAATGCAAAAGGAATTTTTATGTTTGTTTAATTAATGAATTTTAATATAATAATAACAATAATAAAAATATAAAATCTCAATTGCAATTAATTAACTTTTAATTTTGCAATTCTTTTCCATTTCAATTGTAATTAATTAACATTTAATTTCACAATTAAAATATAATGAATATGTAAAAAATATACTAAATTAAAAATATGTAAAGCAACTAATATCCAAATAAAATATTAAAACCCTTTATAATGACTTGACAATTATTTCAACAAAAAATTATAAAGGACCTAAATTAATTTTGTAAAATAAAATATATCAATATATAATCAATTAATAATCGACTTTATAGGATGTCTACGATTAATTCTCTTGAACTAAAAAAATAAATGAAAAATAAATAAACAATAACAAGAATAGTATACTAGGTATAGTTATATATCGATCACAGTGTTATTTTTTTAAATGATGATTAATTAAAAATAAAACATAAAATAACATATATGACTAAAATTGAATACCATAGTTATAGTTATTAGATAATTATAAATTTTTTAATAATAAAATATATTATAATTGTATAAAATAATGATCAATATTTAAAAATTTTAATTTAAAATAATCCAAAGAAAAGGAAATTGAAGTCAAATCTTCTATTAGCATAATATATAATTAACCGAAATCATGAACAATCAAAAGAAAGGAAATTGAAATATGCATTCACCCTATAATATCTAATATCGATAATATTATTTATATTTTATTAAAAATAATTGAGATAGGATGATTAATATTTTTTTTTATATCATTCAAAAATATAAATATAAATATTTATATATATGTAAGTAAATATTTAGAATTAATAAAATACTAGGATCACATACAATGCAGGTACTACATCAATTAGTTTATAATGTATCTTCTTTGTATATTTACGATTAAGATATCGTTTGAAATGATTTATGTACAAGAATTCAATTCAATTTTATTATATTAGTGAATTTAATTTCTATAAATTTTTTTATTTTAGCTTTAGCGCATTTTTAAAAATAATTTTTTTTATTCAAAAGAAATAAATTATATTAATTATATCTTTTTAAACATGAAAATTGACAAAATATAATTCAATTGAATTAAATTCTTGCAAAATTTAATTTTCCAAATGAGGACTAAACATAGTAACTAACATCATACAAATTTATATTTATCTTTTAAAAAAAATCATTGTAAAAACAATTAGACTTTTTAATTTAACAATTTAGAGTTTAATTGAAGATTTAATGTTTTAAATTTATCAAGTTGTCTGATTCGATGATATAATAATAAAATATAGAGTATATATATGAAAAATTACTAAACTAATTAATTTAGTTTATCATTAGTTAGATTATCATATTAGCATTTGTTTAATTTTAAATCAATTAAATTCAGTTTTTTTTTTTTTTTAATTCAACATCAACTTTTATATGTACAAAATACTCTTTTCCATCTTATTTATCTTAAAATTTCCCAAATCATAATCAAATGATTTTGTAATGTAAATTTCCTTTGAAATTTATTTGATTACATTGCATTGCACCCCATTACAGTTTACCAAACATACTCTTAGAAGTATGACTAGTATACCGTAATAAAATGTAATTAAATGCATTTATATTGTAAACACCATTTAACTTGGCTCTTAGCTTTCAAAGAATGCCACCATCTCACGTTAGAAGGACAACAAAATTAAGTCCTTTTCAGGGGCCCTAGGATGGTTTTTTCCTTAATTTAAGCAGTATCCCAAGCTTCTGATTGTGTTTCCTTCAGAAAATAGATGACCATCAGATTATCATAGCAAAGATCGAGTCGATGACCTTTTCCATCTTCCAAGCTTCTCCCTTCCCTATTGATGTTGAGAAACACCAATTCTTAGGTATCTCCAACAAATAATAACAGCAATGCATCACAAATTTGTCTATATACAGTCTCTTCTTCACTCGAAACCATAAAGTAGGATATCCACACAAAAATGGAACAAAAGATATGATTGGCTTTTGCAAGTAGGAAAACGCAAATTCAAGTCAACTAGAAAAGCTTCTCCACATACCTTTCGAGCTCCAACAGCCAATTCATTATCAACAATGGACACTGCCTTGAAGCCCAAGGGATGTAGTACCTCTTCATAGCTACGAGAGGAAGTATAACAAATTCAATTTTGTAGGAAGCAAAAAAATCTTTGAAACTAAAAATTCAATAATAATGGTGACATCACAATTAGAACTCAGAAGACACATAACAGGCTGCGGTAAAAATAAAATAAAAGCATCGAAACAAAAATTGATAAATCGGGGAATTACTCAGAAACTGATACTTTAAATGGGGGTCCACCGACATGATCATCAATCTGCCACAATTTTTCCAGATTTCAGAAGAAGTAAAAAGCACTAGGCATACAAATATGACAGATGAATAGAACATATGTAAGCTGATTTACTTGAGAACTTGTTTAAGACAGATAATAATTTCAAGAACAAGGATGCCCCTCTTGTCCATAACAACTCAGATTAAATAAAACACCATGAAACTATAATGTACTTCAAAGTCAGTTTGATGTTATACTTGTTCACTTCATAAATAGAAATAAGCTAGTAAATATGTTCAGTAAAAAAGATAGTTACAGGAAAAATCAGTGTTATGAGCTCTCCATCCGGTGTTAAAAGATCTTGGATATGCAATGCCCATTGGGATCTCATCTCTGGCTCAATAGCACAAAAGAACCTGAAAATTATACCATTTAACACTTTATTAACATAATCGTTCTGACAGAGTAAACAAGCATGTGGTCAAGTTGACTTACGTATAATCAAAAATGAGATCAAACAACTCATGTGGGTGCCAAGTGAAGAAGTCAGCCTTTAAAAATGTAAAATAATTTGCATTTGGTAATGAATAAGATAACTGCATTGAGATTTAAACAGAAACTCAAGTAAATTTTGAGGAAGAAGTAGAATATAGTAAATATTAATTCAAGCCACCATTCTAAATCTTAAAAACTAAATTTAGATTCCACAAGTTCATATATTTAATGATCCCTGGGTGTCAAATATTTGTTCATAATTATGGCTAAATGTCAGTTATCAACCAACTCTTTCAAGATCTCAAGGAAACCCTACAACTGATGAAGCCAAATCATGGTAAAATAAAGACGTTAGCTTGACCTCTAAAAATATAGTATTTAAGTTTACTTTCTCAAGCCTGTGGCAACTAATGAATGGATCTACCATGTGTGTTTCATACTGAAATCCATTGCAAACAAGAGGGAGCTATACCTTCTTAATCAACCACCTTCCATGTCACATGGCACATATTGGCAGGCACTTGGCAAACCAACCAATATTGCAAACCAGCACACATTTAAAGGCGATTTTGTCTAGTAGATCACATAAAATAGCAGTTTGTGAAGACACATGTACCAAAGGAAACAGAAGATGAAAAGATAAAGATCCACATTTCCAGTTAGATCCACATTTCCAGTTTGTCCTTCCATTTCAAAGGTGTAACTTATTTGAAGTAAATTGTGCCCACATTGTGTTCTTACCTCTTCAGCTTTCTTAATGGCTTTGTCCGATATGTCTAACCCAACTACATAGCGTTCAGGGCAGGCAATTGCTACCACATCATGACCCTGCCATATTAGAATAATTGTCTGAATACATGCAATTCTAAGACAACATAGCCATTAGCCAATCTTCAATCAAAAAATGCGCCAATGAACAAAGGGCAATTTCCTATGATATGAAAAAGGCTTGCTTTCTTTACAATAAGTCTCAATCAAGCGTGTGTTAAAATTTCAATGTCACAATGCCAAAAAAGGCATGCAGATCTGAAACAGTTTTATTCAGTGAACTAGTGATATCAGAAATGACTCAAGGTTTTTTTTATAAATATTCATATTCCATTAACTGAATATAACTTATCCAATTATCTCTTCTTGCAGAGGTGAGCTAATCCTATTCATAATGAATACCTTAGTGAACCAAAAATTTTCAATACTTTATATCAATCGACAACTTTCACCACACATATATAGAGAGAATTATTGTTTCACTAACTGTACAATCAATGGCTATATGCTCTAGGGCATATATAATGATTTTGATTGACTCCCACACAAACTAAAGGGAAGAAAGATAGTGCACAAACATGTAACAAATGATAAAATTTACACTGCCACATCCAGGGACTAAAGCCCTGCCCTTAGGAAGGGATCCTGTACGATGAAGATGCAATAGAATGGGAGTTGGTTGTCCTAAATCCCACGGGGTCAAGCCTTGCTCCCAGCACTTCTCCCAACCACCTAATAAGTTAATTACAATGAATGTTTCAGACACGAGATGCATATTAATAACCTCAATCCCAAAAAAGAGAAAATAAAATTCATTCCATGCATTCAAATTTCAAAAGCAAAATATGGCTGGCATTCTCATTTCCTGTGAATTAACATTGATTTATTCTATAATACCTGACTCAGTATATCACTGCACGGATGCAGCAGGAAAGAAAAAAAGAAAGAAAGAAATGACATGTCTGCATACAGAAATCTATCTCGAGCCACAAGCGCAATAACAGAGCTAGAGAACAAACCAAAATTTAAAGAAAAATGCCAATGGAATTGTAGTTCGTCAGAAGTGGTTTTTAGTGAACGGCAAGGAATGACTACTTTTTGAACATTGTACAGCATATCACTGATCCCTTCAGTGCCAACAAATTAATATCGGGCTCTAAAACATATGAATGAACGTAGCCTTACAAATTATACTGCATGCGTTTGTTGCAGGAACATGAATTTAAGAACACCATAAGTCTATGAAATAAATTCCTTGAACCATAAGCACGTAGTCCAAACCAAGCCCCTTTTGACAGTCCCACTACATAGTCCAAACCAAGCCCCTTTTGACAGTCCCACCAGCAGCAGGTTAATATATTTTCAGAAGTCTATGATAAATATGCACCTTGGAATTGATAATCAAGCAAAACAACAAAATGTGAACACCCAAATACATGATAACAAAAGAAGTTCCAGGAGAAGACCCCCTTAATACATGTTGTAAAATTAGCACCAGATTAAAACAAGAATGCAGCTAATAATTTGAGAAAATAATAAGGGCACCAGATGTTACGTGAAAAACCCCCAAACAAATTAGTTTAAAACCACGGGCAAAAATAGAAGAATTTCACTATAAAAATAATAGGAGTTACAACCTCTCTATTTATAAAGAAAAAACAATTAAAAATCATCTCTTTATAATAGGAGAAAAATAATCACTCTCTCCAATTTTTTCTTTCACTAAAAACTCTCTCTAATACTTGAGAGTGCGATGAATGAATGAGGAGGATAGGGAGCCTTTATATAGGCTCCCAATCGGATGGAACACAGCTTGCAAAATGCAAGCCGTGTTCCATTATCAAATATGGAGGCACAAATTCGGTGCCTCCATATCTGACTTATAACTTCAACAATCTCTCACTTGAAGATTTGAAGAGCTTATGAAGAGCTTCCATTTCTTCCTACATTGCTGCCATCCACTAAGATGCATTTGAACTATTCATTACTTCTTAGAGAGTTGATGGCTCCCCTTCGTCTGTTAGATGACAGTATGCAACATTGCTCTCCATAAAATAATCAGACTGCCCGGCTGTGTGTTTTTCTTTCACGATTTGACAGTCGAACTTCTATAATTTCATGCTCAAATGGTTCTCGTTCCTCAATTTCTGATATTACTTTAGAAGAATTCTTTGAATCAGACTCCTTTTTCACCTGTACCATTGTAGTTTTTGGACCTTTGTTTGAACTATTACAATCACTTTTATCTTGCAGCTTCCCTTCTGCAAATATCACATCCCTGCTAATGACAACCTTATGAGTAGTTGGATCCCATAGGCGATACCCTTTTACTCCATCAGCATAACCCAGAAATATGCAGTTTTTAGATCTTGTATCTAATTTCGTAGTTTCTTGGGTATTGTACATCACGTACATATGACTTTCGAATACATGGAGGTTTGAATAATCAACAAGCTTTCCCGTCCACATCTCCATTGGTGTTTTCAACTCAAATGCAGTTGATGGTGACAGATTGATCACATAACAGGCGGTGTTAACTGCTTCTACCCAAAATATTTTTTTCTAGGCGAGCAGCTCTCAACATGGCCCTTGTTCTTTCCAATAGAGTTTTGTTCATCCGCTCTGCCACTCCATTTTGTTGAGGAGTATATGCTGTAATGAACTGTCTCTTAATGCCTTCTTGATTACAAAAGTCAGCAACTCATTACTAGTATATTCTCCTCCATTATCTGTCCTTAAACACTTAATCTTTTCCCAAGATTCAAGTTCTACCCGCACTTTGAATACTTTGAAAACTAAGAACACATTTCCCTTCCCCTTGATAGGAAACACCCAACATCTCCTAGAATAATCATTTATGAAGGACACAAAGTATTTCACTCCTCCCAAGGACGTAACTGGTTGCTTGCCATATATCAGAGTGAACCAATTCTAGAACTTTCTTACTTCTAGAATTTGATGTGTTGAATTTTATTCTATGCTGCTTGCTTGTAACACAACGCTCAAAAAAGAGTAAGGAAACCTTTGTAAGTCCTAGAAGTAGATTTTTCTCTACAAGAATTTTCATTCCTTGCTCAAACATATGCGCAAGTTTGTAATGCCACATCATTACAGATTTGTCATTCAAACTACTCGAAGCAACAGATACTTCTCCTTTTTGCACAGTCTCTCCCATCACTATACACAAATTTGCAGCCTTTTTCTACCCTTTCATAAGTACAAGCGCGCCATAGATTATTTTCTCAATCCCATTCTGAGTTTCAATCCTACACTCAAGATCATCTAGTTGTCCTTCAGACAACAGATTTTCCTGTGAGCCTTCCATGTGTTGAACATTTCGTATAGTGCAAATTATACCATCATACATCTTCAGCTTGATGGTTCCAATATCGACAATTTTCAAGACATGGTTATCAACCGTATACACAGATCCTCCTAAAATATTCAAGGCATGGTTATTAACTGTATACACCTTCATTTGAAATAGATGCCTTGAGAATTGAAATTTTTATTTAAACTCCAGCAATCCTTTTTCAGGTGACCCTTTTTGGCACAGGCGTAGTACTTCAAATTCTTCTTTCTTCTTGAATGGGACCTACCTCGATTTTGGCTCCCACTTGAATCACGTTCCATTAATCTCCCTCTCATCACTGTCAGCGCCTTTGCTTGCTGTGAACTGGCCAATCTATCTTCTTTGTTTTTGCTCCGATTTTTTTCTTCAAGAATAGCAGCTGCAATATCATCGAAAACTAGATAGTTCGTAAGAATATTATTTGTAAAATTAATGATGAGTTGATCAAATAAATCTGGTAGACTTTGAAGCAAAAGTTCAGCATGCATTTGTGAATTTATTGTATATCCCAACGATGTGAGTTGAGAAAATAGCAAATTCATCGTATTAATGTGCTCCGTCACTGAAGTAGATTCTAACATCCGAAGAGTGTACAATTTCCTCTTAACAAAAATTTTGTTGTGGAGTAACTTGGCCTCGTACAATTTTGTGAGATAATCTCAAATCTTCTTTGCCGTTTTCTTCTCCTCTATGCTAGACAATATCTCATCTGCAACTGCCAGATGAAGATTTACAACAGCATTTCCGTCCATCTCATTCCATTTGTAGTCATCTTTGATCTCCACCAGCCTATCGCTGATGGCCGCCAAGCAATTATCTTTTCTCAAGATAGCCTTCATCTTTAATTTTCACAGTGATAAATTTCTCTTGTTAAATTTTTCTATCTTAAATTTTGCCGCCATTGCTTCTATCACGAACTTTTGAGCAAATCTAGCTTCCACTATTTCATGCAAATAGTAACTGTATACTGGAACAGTAACCTTAGTCCCTAAACAATACACTAGGTAAGTTCCAATAAATAGAGGTGGGTCACAATAGACACACTTAAATACCAAGTCTTTTCTTAGCCATAACTTTTCCTAGACATGTATTTTACACTACCGCACTTATTTCCAACTACACTATAATACGTGTGATCAGTACTCATATCCGTGAATAGTACCAAATTGCACAGTACCTCATAGTACTATTCACAGCAATAATTTTCTGAGAAAAAATTTCTGATGTGAAAGATCAGTAAAAGAGCCGCAATCATAGAGCGTACTTTTATTTTTCAGGAAAAACTAAAACCAATAGCTTTGATACCACTTGTTGTAAAATTAGGACCAAATTAGAGCAAAAATACAGCTAATAATTTGAGAAAATAATAAGGATACTAGATTTTATGTGAAAAACCCCCAAATAAATTAAGGTAAAAATCACGGGCAAAATAGAAGAATTTTACTATAAAAATAATAGGAGTTACAACCTTTTTATTTATAAATGAGAAACAATTAAAAATTCTCTCTTTATAATAGGAGAAAAATAATCACTCTAACTCTCTAATTTTTTTTCTCTCGCTAAAAACTCTCTCTAATACTTGAGAGTGGGATGAATGAATGAGGATAGGGAGCCTTTATATAGGCTCCCAACCGGATGGAGCACAGCTTGCAAAATGCAAGCCATGTTCCATTGTCAAATATGGAGATACAAATTCGGTGCCTCCATATTTGACTTATAACTTCAACAATACATTGGCTTGCTAACATACACCTATAGAATTTCTAAGTTTCCCTGTCAATTTTCATCCATGCAAATTGAGATTTCCTTTATTCTAGGGCATTATTTCAGTGTTCTCTTCAAATCTCATTGGTTTTCCTTATTTTATTGATTTGATCCAAGAATATTAATCATCTGCAATATTTCTTCTCTGCTTCACTTTGGTTCTCTTGTTCTTCTCAATTTCACTTTCACATTTCTGATTTGGATCAGATATCGTAAGTTGTTCATTATATCTAGGGAAGGACCACGTAAAATTTGATATAAACTTTCATGTTTAATTTCTTTGAAGATAATTACCATAGTGTTGAGTTTGTGGCTTTTGTCCAAAAAAGGAACTGAGGGGATTTCATGCAAGAGGTGACTCAAGGTATAGTAGAGCTCTGTCTTTTGTGGACCTCTGGGTTTTTTAATTAATGACGGGGTATGTTTTGTATTTTTAGTTTTTACCATATGCTTCAATGCCAACGGCTAAGGAAAATCCTGGACTCTGTAGGGTGGTGGTAATATTCTCCTTCACAGCGGAAAACATAGGTAGTTTCATATAGGCTCGCAGTCAAGACATATAAAATCCGTAGAGCCTTGTTTCTTTTCTCTACATTTGAGTTTGCACTTATCTTTGTGCACCTGTGTGTCTGTTGCGTGAATTTTGCCAACTAAAGCAAAGGAGTGGACTTGCAACGAAATCAGAGAAAATGTCAAGCGATGCGAAATGCTCTTGTAGGTTATATTGTTGTAGTTATAATTCAAATATGGAGGCATCGAATTTGTGCCTCCATATTTGACAATGGAACATGGCTTGCATTTTGCAAGCTATGTTCCATCTGGTTGGGAGCCTATATAAAGGCTCCTTCTCCCCCTTATTCAAGCATCCCAAAATCTCAAAATTGAGAGAGTTTTTTAGTGAGAAAAATTAGAGAGTTAGTGTGATTATTTTCTTCTATCATAATGAGAGAATTTTTAATTGTTTCTCCGTTATAAATAAAAAGGTTGTAACTCCTATTATTTTTATAGTGAAATTATTCTATCTTTGCCTGTAGTTTTTATCCTAATTTGTTTAGAAGTTTTCCACATAAAATCTGTTGTTCTTATTATTTTCTCAAATCATTATTTACGTTCTTGCTCTAATCCGATCCTAATTTTACAACAAGTGATATCAGAGCTATTGGTTTTAATTTTTCCTAAAAAATAAGAATATGTTATGTGATTGCGGTTTTTGACTGATCTTCTATATCAGAAATTTTTTCTTTCTCGGAAAATTATTACTGTGAATAGTACTCTGAGGTACTATGTAATTTGGCACTATTCACTGATACAGGTACTAATCACACATATGAGAGTGTAGCTGGAAATAAGTGTGGTAGTGTGAAAATACATGTGTAGAAAAAGTTCTAGCTAAGAAAATACTTGATATTTAAGTGTGTCCATTGTGACTCATCTCTCTTTCCTGGGAACTTATCTAGTGTATTGTTCATGGACTACAGTCGCTGTTCCAGTATCCAGTTACTATTTACGTGAAATAGTAGGAGCTAGATTTGCTGTGATAAAAGCAATGGCGGCCAAATTTGAGATTGAAAAGCTTAACATGAGAAATTCTCATTATGGAAATTAAAGATGAAGGCTATCTTGAGAAAAAATAATTACTTGGCGGCCATCAACAATCGACCGGCAGAGATCACAAACGACAAATGGAACGAGATGGACGGAAATGCTGTTGCAAATCTTCATCTAGCAGTTGCAGATGAGATATTGTCTAGCATAGAGGAAAACAAAACAGTAAAGGAGATTTGGGATTATCTCACAAAAATGTATGAGGCCAAGTCACTCCACAACAAAATTTTCCTTAAGAGGAAATTGTACACTCTTCAGATGTTAGAATTTACTTTAGTGACAGAGCACATCAATACAACGAATACGTTATTTTGTCAACTCACATCGTTGGGATATACAATAAATTCACAAAAGCATGCTAAAATTCTGCTTCAAAGTCTACCAAATTCATATGATCAACTCATCATTAATTTTACCAATAATATTCTTGCAGACTATCTAATTTTTAATGATGCTGCAACTATTACTCTTGAAGAAAAAATCGGAGTAAAAACAAGGAAGATAGATTGGCTAGTTCACACCAAGCAGAAGGGCTGACGGTGATGAGAGGGAGATTAATGGAACATGACTCAAGTGAGAGCCAAAATCGAGATAGATCCCAATCAAGAAGAAAGAAGAATCTGAAGTGCTACGCCTTTGGCAAAAAGGGTCACCTAAAGAAAGATTGCTAGAGTTTAAATAAAAATTTCAGTCCTCAAGGAAATATAGCATCTATCTTAAATGAAGGTGAAGCTTTATGTTGTGAAACAACGACGACTTTAGAAGGCAGAAAAGGATTTGCTGATGTATGGCTCATTGACTCTAGAGCCTCATTTCATATGACCTCTCGAAGAGAGTGGTTCCATCATTATGAACCTATCTCATGAGGATCTGTGTACACAGTTGATAATCATGCTTTGAAAATTGTCAGTATTGGAGCCATCAAGCTGAAGATGTATGATAATATAATTCGCACTATTCAAAATGTGCGAAATGTGGAGGGCTCGCAGAAGAATCTGTCATCTGAAGGACAATTGAATGATCTTAGGTGTAGAATTGAAACCCAGAATGGGATCAAGAAAATAATCTGTGGCGCGCTTGTACTTATAAAAGGACAAAAAAAGGCTGCAAAGTTGCATATAGTGATGGGAGAGACTATGCAGGAAGGAGAAACATCTGTTGCTTCAAGTAGTTTGAATGACAAATCTGCAATGATGTGGCATTACAAACTTCACATATGTCTGAGCAAGGAATGAAAATTCTTGCAGAGAAAAATCTACTTTCGGGACTTACAAAGGTTTTCTTATCCTTTTGTGAGCATTGTATTACAAGCAAGTAACATAAAATAAAATTTAACGCATCAAATTCTAGAAGTAAGAAAATTCTAGAATTGGTTCACTCTAATGTATGGCAAGCACCAGTTACGTCCCTAGAAGGAGCAAAGTACTTTGTGTCCTTTATAGATGATTATTCCAGGAGATGTTGGGTGTTTCCTATCAAAGGGAAGTGAAATGTGTTTTCAGTTTTCAAAACATTCAAAACGCGGGTAGAACTTGAATATGGGGAAAAGATCAAGTATTTGAGGACAGATAATGGAGAAGAATATACCAGCAATGAGTTTGTTGACTTTTGTAATCAAGAAAGCATTAAGAGACAGTTCACTATAGCATACACTTCTCAACAAAATAGAGTGAGAGAGTAAATTAACAGAACCCTATTTAAAAAGACAAGGGCCATGTTGGGAGCTGCAGGTCTAAAAAAAATATTTTGGGCAAAAGCAGTCAACACCAGTTGTTATGTGATCAATCGGTCACCCTCAACTGCAATTAAGTTGAAAACACCGATAGAGATGTGGATGGGAAAGCCTATTAATTATTCAAACTTCTATGTATTCGAAAGTCTTATGTATGTGATGTACAACACCCAAGAAACTACGAAGTTAAATCCAAAATCCAGAAAATACATATGGGATCCCATCTCCATGAGATCCCACTACCCATAAGGTTGTCATTAGCAGGGATCCCACTACCCATAATTTTTGCCCATAATTTTTATCCTAATTTATTTGAGAGTTTTTCACGTGTTTTATCCTAATTTGTTTGAAAGTTTTTCACGTAAAATCTGGTGTTCTTATTATTTTCTCAAATTATTAGTTGTTTTATTACTCTAATCCAATCCTAATTTTACAACATATATGCCGGCTTGGGAATGTCTACCATTTCTTGAAGATAAAAATGGCAATAACCTGAGATGCACATCTTTAAATAAGGAAGTTCACATTTTGAAACCGTTATGAGACAGCAAGCTATATTGTTATACTAGAATAGGCCTTTGTTGCCCAAAAAAAAAAAGAAAAAAACTCCATTTATGCTGAACTAGTATGTTGAACAGAACGAGGAGATTAAATTGCATACTATGAGTTACAGGCACAAATGATCACAATTAAAGACAATCTCCCTATGCAAGACTAATAGTAGAAATTGGAGTAGCTACAGATTTACCAGATATGACTGTACTTTAATTCTCTAAACTAATTCCCAATTAAACACCTTCGCCAATCAAAATTTGCAACAAAAAAAAATTCCGAATTTTTGACTTGACAGATCAGAAGCTACTAATCCTAATCCGATTAGATTGTCAAACACACAATTTTTATTTGCTTATGAAACGAAATCTCATCAAATTCCAAATTTTCTGTAGTAGAAAAGCAGATTGTACCAGAAGAGTCGGCGTTTACGAGACCTTGCACTTTATTAACTTCGGGCTTGAATTTAACGTTGGTCTCCTTTCCACTCGGTTGTTCTTCTCTCTTCTTATCCATCCTCTGATTGGCGGCGCCAACACCACGGCTTCTGAACAGAATGGTTCGGTACACCGACGCCGGATTGTGAACGGAGAGGAGAGTTCTGGAGAGCCAATTGAAGGAAAGCGGTCGCATTATATGTAGTAGGAAATATTATCGTTATTATCGTGAATTTTGAAAGGGATCAACTGTTTCGACCGTGGGTCATTTAGTACGGATATGCACTAAGCAATGTGTGTAGAATTATTAATTAAAATTAATATTCAGTCGTTTTAAGTTTAAACACCACCGACTTATTTAAGTAAAAACATTAAATAATATTTAAATTTATAATTAAGTTAATTTTATTTTTATTTTTAAAATACTTTTAAGATAATTAGTGTTATTGAAAAAGTAAATAATTAAAAAATAATTATATTTTATGTTTATAATTAACATATAATTTATAAAATATAATATAAAATTAATTGAGAAAGATAAGTAAAACAGAAAATCTATATCTATCTATCTATACTATATATAAATATATGGTAAGAAGAGGAAAAATATATTTATTTATGTATTTATTATTATAAATATATTTACTTATATACTCTTTATAATATTCTTACTAATTATATATATATTTCACTATTATTTATTAAAGTTATTTTATTTTTAAAATTAAAATAAATTTAATATATAATAGAACTTTATGTAATAAGTCATAAATCTAATTTTATTTCATCCGGATAAATAAATTATACCATTATCAATCTAATTTTATTTTTTTAATGAATCTAATTTTATTTTTTAAGATCAATTATTTATTTATATTGTGTGAATACTAAAATTTTAATTTTCTTTAATATTTCATTAGGTCAAATTTTAATTTTCTTTCATATTTTGTTAGCTCACTAATTAGTTTTAGATATTAAAATTATTAATCTTAATAAAACTCTATTTTCCTAAGTAAATTATATTTCTTTCTCTTACTAATATTACATTAAATATATTCTATATAAACATATATAGTTATTGTCTTCATCAATCTAATCCATAAATTTTTATTTTATTCTCATTAACTTTTTATCTTTATTGATAATTTATTTTTTAAAAAAAATTAATAGTATATTTTGACTATTAAGTTATTGTCTTTAAAGATATTTTATTTTAAAAAAAATTATCTTTTCATTGAAAATTGAAAATATTTATTATATTATAAATAATTTTCAATTGACTTTCAGTTTTGATACATCTTTATTCTCTTTTATAATAAAAATTTTAAATAAATTTAAGTATTTATAGAATCGCAAATAAATCTTCTTATAAGAATATACCATTATAAATAGAAATTTTAACATTTGATAATAAAATAATAGGATTATGCTCATTGTTATTAAATAAACTCTCAATTAGTGTATATAATTAATAATATTTAATATATAACTATATTTAATTTAAATAAAGAAATAATGAATTAAATTAGAATAAGAAAATAATCAACTAATTATTATTTAATAAATAATTAATTATATTACAAAATTTATAATTATATAATTATTATAATTTAATAATTTAATTATCTAATTTAAATTAATTTAAATAAAAAAAGAATGAATTCAATTAAAATAAAAAATAATTATTATTTAATATATAATTAATTATATTTAATTTAAATAAAAAATAATTCAATAAGAATAATTTTTTTTAATTTTTTTTGAATATTAAAAAATTAGAAAAATTCTTTTAACTTTGATTGTTAACATATTAATAAGTTAGAAAACTTATAATTTGACTTTCATTTTGTAAATTTTTACTTTGTCCCATTAAAAATTTAAAAATTTTTTATTTTAACTATTAGTAATAATTTATATGTTTTCAAAAAAGAAATAATAATAGTTTATATAAATAAATATAATTAGAATAATTTATATTTTTTTATATTATTTTGAACATTAAGAAATTAGAGGAATTCCAATATAATTTTGATTGTTCAAATATTTAAAATTCTAATATAATTTTAATTGTTCAAATATTAACAAATTAGAGAAATTCTATTATAAATTTAAAAAATAATTATTTTAAAAATTAGTAATTATTTGTATGTAATAATAATAGTTTTATAAATGAATTCAATTAAAATAATTTATATTTTTTATATTATTTCAAATATTAAAAAATTAGAAAAATTCTAATATAACTTTAATTGTTCGAATATTAACAAATTAGATAAAATCTAATTTGACTTTAAGAAAATTATATTATAGATTAGAAAAATTATTTTTGACTCTATAAGAAAATGCAATAGAAAAATAAAATGTATTTATTGAGAGTTTATTTAACAATAATGAATCAAAGTCTATTATTTTATTATCAAATGTCAAAATTTATATTTATAATAGTATGCTATTTTAAAAAAATTAATTTATTTGTGATTTTATAAATATTTGAATTTGGTTAAAATTTTCAAAGCAGAAGATATTCAAATTGTATCCAAATTAAAAATTACTTGAAAATTATTTATAATATAATGAATATTTTTAATTTTCAGTTTAGTTAATCGTATATATTATATTTTCATTTTTTAATTAGAAATTCATATATCAATTCATTTATTTTATTTTCCCTAATATATTTTTGAATATAAGAATATTATTTAAAATTATAAGAAATGATTTATTTGCATATGTTTAACTCATTTTCTTTCAATATTGTATATATATTACCTTTTGAAATACATTTATATATTTTTATAAAATTTATAATTATTTTGTATTATCATTCTAATTGTATTAAACATGTATAACTATATAACTTAAATAATATATATTTTGTATAATTATATTTTCATTAAATTTTTAGATTTCATATGAAAATTTAACTTAAATTGAATTCAACAACTAAAATGAATTTAATAATTAAGTTATATAAATATTTATCCATGATAATCTTAAAAGTTTATCAATACGATTTCGATCTCATCGTGTTTATTTGATAAGTTTTATATCATTTTATTTGAAAATTTCACTTAATATAAAACTATATAATTTTATATTTAAGTAACAAAAAATTCATTAAATCTTTAATAAGGAAAAAGTAAAAGTTTATAATAAGTATTTATATCTTTAACGAGTTCTAACAAGTCGTAATGTCACGACCAAATTTCGGGGCACATGACCGACACTATGGCACAAAAAAGCTTAAGGCTACCAGTGTCCACAGTCAGCCTAAATAGTTAACCCCCAATAAGAATAATACATAATAACATAATTATAAAATATCTCGAGTTAATTTTTCCATGTCACTCCATCTGCCAACAGTATAGTCAATAATCATCATATCACAATAGAAATTTATTATAACAGTGCCATAATAATTTATAATAATAGTAACAATATCATAAACGCTGTCGGCAGAAAGTTTGACCATAATACAAGCCAAATGTACCAATAATACCATAATACAACCCCAATACTGTAATTGCAGAATTCTAACATAATATTACAATAATGATACATTACATGTACTCTGTTGAAAAAGAAGATAGAGACCAACTTGACAAAAGTTATAATTGAAGGCTTAACCTATAACCTGAAAAATAATAAGAAGACAGGGGTGAGCGTCTCAACTCAGTGAATGATACTACTAATATGCAGACCTGGTGAACCAGATATAAACATGTATGTGTGATATGCAATTATGTCACCCAATATCCAATCACCACAAAACACATAAGGATGGAGTTCAGTCCACAGAAACCACACTAAAATCAAACTGAGGGAGCCGATCCTCATATAATGGCTCTCTTAATCTAATAATCTATCTCTTATATCCAATCTAAGGGGCCCGGCTGTCACTGGTTTGTACCACACAGCCCTTACCCGACTGATAGCGGTCTTAGCAATGAGCAGGCCCGGCCAGCATCCACCAGTCATAGCTCATCTTCTCAAACCCATCATAATCTCATCATAATCATATCATATCTAAAGTCCTAGATGGTCTCCATCCAATATATACAGAGAATATGCAGCACAATATCCAAGTATCCAACACAATCAGATGACAAGTTAAGCGTGCACATGTATTCATTCCAAGACATAAGCATCAGGATTTAATTATATTCATAAATATACTCAATGTAATGCATGATTAACAGGAAAGTATATTAGAAGTATCACTCACAGTACAGAAGAGCAGAACTGAATATTCATGGACTGTGGCTGGGGGCGGCTGAAGGTGCACCAAAACGATCTATACAGTGAAGTGAACAAGATTATTAGAATATGAATGTAATGACAAGTAAATACTTATTTCCTATCTAGATCACCTAATCTCCCCCAAAAGCTCAAATCTTCCTAACGAACCTCACACTTACTAATTACTAATCAAAACGTAATAATATACCACAAACTCGCAATAAATCACGAAAAACGATGCTCACTGTAAAAGGCACCGAAAAATGAAAACATTAACCAATCGTCACAAACTTACTACCAACGGACTCATCTCGAAGTGTAGAATCCAAAAATATAATTCATTTCTTCTGGTTCGTCGAAATCTGTGTCAGCAGTCTGGTCGATCACTGGAGTTTGGTCAAAATCAACATCATCCAAAATTAGTGATTTATATACCAATTAAAGCTTAGAGGAAGAGGAGTCCGATGGTATCAAAATCACCTTGAATGGACGATGGAACGGGCCGAAATTTAGCTCGAAACTTTCTATCGGCGGACGATGAGACGGCGCGTATGGCGACTGGCGACGGCAGATGGTGGTGATCTTCGGTGGACAGCTTGGTCAGCACCTCAAGAATCTTTCTAGCCAGTGTGTGTCGGATTCTAGTGAGCGGACAGTGGTCGGACGGCAGGCAGCTTCTCCTTCTTCTCTCTCTCTCTCTCTCTCTTTGCTGATTCTCTCTGCTACCTTATATATATATATATATATATATATATATATATATATATATATATATATATATATATATATATATATATATATATATATATATATATATATATATATATATATATAAACTAACAGTAATAATAATAATAATACTAATAATAATAATAATAATATGATTTACCAATTAATTTTACATAAAACAATTTTTGAAATTTAAATTTAATACCATAATAATTAATTGGAAGAATTTGCTATAATATAATAAATATTTTCTGTCAACTTCAAAATTATAAATTATGAAAATTCATGATATTACAATCTCCCCTCCTAAAAAAAAAATCATCCCCGAATTTTTTAAAATAATATAATGATACTGAAAATCTCATATAAATGGTAAGTCTTATTTCTTTAGATATACAATAAAACCATAAAATATTCAAAATACAATACCAAATATCAATTATATTCAAATAAATATAGGTATTTATCTCTCATCTCAGCCTCTACCTCCCATGTACACTCCTCAGTCATATGATTACGCCACATAACCTTAACCATAAGAATTTCTTTAAAATGAAGCCTTCGAACTTGAGAATCTAACACAACTATAGGGACCTCTTCGAATGATAGGTTTTCGCAAATTTGAACCTCTTGAGGCTGCAGAACGTGAGAAGGGTCAGGAACATATTTCCTCAACATGGAAACATGAAACACAGGGTGAACATGAGAGAGATCTGATGGCAAGTCCAACCGATATGCAACAGCTCCGACTCGTTTGATAATCAGATACGGACCAATGTACCTTGGTGCTAGTTTCCCTCTCTTGCCAAATCGCATTATTCCTCTCATGGGGGAAACTTTCAGAAAAACAAAATGACCTACTTCAAAGGACACATCTTTTCGCCTGTGATCCGCATAACTCTTTTATTTACTAAAAACTATTTGCAACCATTCTAGAATTATGGGAATTCTTTTCGAAGTTATCTGTATCAGCTCTGGTCCTGACAATTGTTTTTCTCCTACTTCTTCCTAACACACAGGGGATCTACACTTCCTACCATACAAAGCTTCATATGGTGCCATACCAATACTAGCGTGGTAGCTATTATTATAAGCAAATTCAATTAGCGGCAAGTGTGAGTCCCAATAGCCTCCAAAATCAAGTATACACATGCACAACATATCTTCCAATGTCTGAATTATCATCTCAGATTGACCGTCTGTTTGAGGATGGAAAGCAATACTAAAGTCCAATCTGGTACCCAAAGCCTCTTGTAATGATTTCCAGAATCTTGAAGTAAACTAAGGTCCTCTATCTAACACAATAGAGACTGGTACACCATGCAGACACATAATTTTCTCCACATATAATCTCGCATACCTAGCAACCGAATAGTTAACCTTCATAAGGAGAAAATGAGCTGATTTAGTTAATCTATCTACAATCACCCAAATGGAATCATAGCCAGTTAAAGTCTTAGGTAAACCAGTTACAAAATACATGGTTATTCTTTCCCATTTCCACTTAGGGATAGGAAGGGGTTGCAACAATCCAGAAGGTTTCTGGTGTTCTAACTTTACTTGCTAACAGGAGAGGCACCTAGAGATGAACTCTACAATATCCTTTTTCATCCCATTCTACCAATAAACACTTTTCAAATCACGATACATTTTAGTAGAACCTAGGTGAATATTATATGCTGCAAGATATGCTTCTTCCAGAATTTCTTTTCTCAAATTGTCCACATTAGGTACGCATAGATGTGAACCAAGTCGAAGCACTCCATTATCATCAATTGTTAATTCATTATTCTTCCCTTTTTGCACTTCTTTAATAATGCTGCACAACTATGGGTCACATCATTGGGCCACCTTAATTCTTTCTACTAAAACTGAACAAACTGTAAAGTGTGCCATTAAGATCCCAGTATTATGTACTTCCAACTGTAATCCATCGTCAAACAATTCAAGCAACTCTTTGACTATGGGTCTTTTATGAACAACAATGTGAGCTAAATTCCAAGAAGATTTTCTACTTAAGGCATCTGTTATAATATTTGCTTTACTAGGGTGGTAAAGAATGGTGCAGTCATAATCCTTAAGAAGTTCCATCCACTTTCTCTGTCTCAAGTTTAAATCCCTTTGGTCGAAAATATACTTCAGACTCTTGTGATCTGTATAAATCTCACAAGTCTCTTCATATAGATAATGTCTTCAAATTTTTAATGCAAAAATCACTACTGCCATTTCCAGATCATGAGTGGGATAATTCTGCTCATGCTTCTTTAACTGAAGAGAAGCATAGGCTATTACCCTACCATGTTGCATTAAAACACAGCCCAAACCAACTCTTTACGCATCACAAAAAATAGTGAAACCACCAGTACCCGAGGGTAGTGCTAAAACTAGAGCTGAAGCAAGAAAATCCTTAAGCCTCTAAAAACTTTCTTCACACGCATCCGTCCAGTGGAATTTAACATTCTTTTGGGTGAGACGAGTTAAAGAAGCTGCTATCCTTGAAAAATCTTAAACAAAGCGACAATAAAACCCTGCCAAACCCAGAAAATTATGAACTTCAGTAACTGTAGTGGGTCGTTCCCAATTAGTGATAGCCTCTACCTTTTTGGGATCTACAGAGATGCCATCTTTAGTGACTACATGTCCCAAAAAGGCCACGCTGTCCAACCAAAACTCACATTTAGAAAACTTAGCATAAAGTTGGTGATTCCTCAATGTCTGGAGAACTATTCTCAAATGTTGGGCATGCTCTTCAGGTGTCCTTGAATATACCAAGATATCGTCAATAAACATAATGTCAAAACGATCCCAAAAGGGTTTGAAAATCTGATTCATTAAGTCCATAAATACTGCTGGTGCATTAGTAAGTCCAAAAGACATTACTAGAAATTCATAATACCCATAACGAGTCCTAAATGCAGTCTTAGGAATATCTTCTTTTCTAATATTCAATTGATGATAACCCGAACGAAGGTCAATCTTTGAAAAACATTGAGCACCTTGAAGTTGATCAAACAAGTCATCAATTCGGGAAAGTGGATACTTATTCTTTATGGTCACCTTGTTCAGTTGTCTGTAATCAATATAAAGGCGCATTGACCCATCCTTCTTTTTCACAAATAACACAAGAGCACCTCAGGGTGATGTACTAGGATGAATGAATCCCTTGTCTAACAAATCTTGCAACTGTTCTTTCAGTTCCTTCAATTCTGCAGGTGCCATCCTATAAGGTGGCATGGATATAGGATTTGTCTCTGGTACTATATCAATATAGAATTCTATTTCTCGATCTGGAGGCAAACCCGGAAGCTCGTCAGGAAAAACATCAGGAAATTCATTCACCATATAAACATTTTCTAACTTCCCAACATCCTTAGAGACATCCATCACTAAGGCTAAATAACCTTGACACCCATTACACAATAACCTTCTAGCGTTAATTACTGATATAAGATTGCAAGGGGCACTACACTTATCCTTGCAAAAAGAAAAATCTATATCACCAGGTATATGAAAAATAACCTCTTTGTTACGATAATCGAGGGTAGCAAAATGAGTCGACAACCAATCCATTCCTAAAATTACATCAAAATCCATTACATCAAGAAAAATCAAATTAGCAGGGAGAACTCTACTCTCAACCCAAATTGGACGTGCCAGAAATATCATGTCCACTAACAAGGTATCACTCATAAGGGTGGCAACTGACGACGGACACTCTAAACTAACAGGCATAACATTAAGTTTTACTGCAAAACTGGGGGAAACAAAGGAGTGTGTAGCACCCGAGTCTAATAATACATGAGCCTCAAAAGAACAAATAGAAAGAGTACCTGCTACCACTGCATTAGAAGCCTAAGCATCTTGCTGAGTGAGGGTATAAACTCTAGCATAACCCGGTTATTGTCCTTCGCTCATCTGACTCAAGCTAAACCCTTGGCTCCAACCTCTACCTTTATTTCCTGAACCACGGCCCTGCTGGCCACTAAATCGTTCACTTGATGATGAAGGGTGCAGAGACTGTGTAACACTGGCAAAAGACCCTTGTGTAAACCCTCGAGAACCTCCTCTCTGTCCTTTAGAAGAAGGGCACTCTCTAGCAAAATGACCCGGCTGACCACAATTAAAACAAATACTTGAACCTGTAAAACATGGTCCTTGGTGAATTCTTCCACATCTGATACATGTTGTGGTGCCTAAACCCGGTCCTAAACCACTAAAACTAGAACCAGCACTACTGACACTAGCACTCCTACCACGCCTTATTCCCCCTCTGTACATACCTCTTCCTCTCTATCTAGAAGAGCCTTGAGAATCCGATGAGTAAGAACCCATAGAAAAAGTACCACTTGTACCAACAAACTCTAAAACATTCTGACCTTCTCTTTTTCCCATTCCTCTAGTTTTCTTTTTCTTTTCCTCCAAAGCTAACTCAATATCTCTAGCATCATCCACTAATTGATTAAAAGGTCAGCCCTGACGACCAGTAATCAATGACTCAAAGCCTTCTCCTAAGGCACAAATTTACATAATTCCAAGAACTTACTAGTAAACTCTGCTATAGAAGTCTGCTCGTCCTTCTTCAAATCCTCTGACTCAAATATTTTTCTATGCACAAATCCAGAAGGAACAAACCAAGCTAGAAACTCAACAGAGAAATCTTCCTAAGACATTTGCTGATATTGAGGCCTAACATAATCCTTATACCAAGTTTGGGCTGGCCCCTTCAATCTCCTGCTAGCAAATAGATAGATCGGGCATCTGAACATCCTAGCTCCAAACAAATCTCCTGGATACTATCTAAGAAATCGTGAGCCTGCTCCTCGTGACGAGAAAAAGTAGGAGGATGGTGTTTAAGGAATCTCTCTAAAGAAACAACAGATGTAGTAGCTGGGGGAGGTGGATGGTTTACCCTAGCCATATCAGACATAATTCTTTGAAATCTAGCCAATATAGTCTCAACTGCAGGCGTTTTCTCAATCTCTTGCCGGTGCCGCTCTTGGCGTTCCGATCCTAGGCCTACTAGCCCTATGGATCCCTCTCCCTCAGGAACATCATGCTCTCTACTAGCAGCTGCTTCAGCTCTTACAGCCATGTGCCTAGATCTGGTACTCATGATACTGAAAAGAAACCAACAGTTTATCAAATAAAGAAAGATAGTGCTCACTTTCAACTTTTCATATAACCTACCAAACTCAAATACAATTATACTATAACATGCAAACATAGATAATAGAGACAATGAGGACACAAAAGACGTGTAGGGACCCTAAGTTCTGCAATTATAGTTCCCAAAAAAGTAAAACAAGCTCTGATACCAACTTTGTCACGACCCAATTTTGGGGCACGTGACCGGCACTGGGGCACGGGAAAGCTTAAGGCTACCAGTGTCCACAATCAACCTAAACAGTTAACCCCCAATAAGAATAATACATAATAACATAATTATAAAATATCTCGGGTCAATTTTTCCATATCACTCCATCTGCCGATAGTATAGTCAATAATCATCATATCACAATAGAAATTTATTATAACAGTGTCATAATAATTTACAATAATAGTAACAATGCCATAAACGCTATTGGCAGAGAGTTTGACCATAATACAAGCCAAATGTACCAATAATACCATAATATAACCCCAATACTGTAATTGCAGAATTCTAACATAATATTACAATAACGACATATTACATGTACTCTGTTGAAGAAGAAGACAGAGACCAACTTGACAAAAGTTATAACTGAAGGCTCAACCTGTAACCTGAAAAATAATAAGGAGACAGGGGTGAGCGTCTCAACTTAGTGAATGATACTACTAATATGCAAACCTGGTGAACCAGATATAAACATGTATGCGTGATATGCAATTATGTCACCCAACATCCAATCACCACAAAACACATAAGGATGGAGTTCAGTCCACAGAAACCACACTAAAATCAAACTGAGGGAGCCGATCCTCGTATAATGGCTCTCTTAATCCAACAATCAGTCTCTTATATCTAATCCAAGGGGCCCGGTTGTCACTGGTCTGTACTATGCAGCCCTGACCCGACTGATAGGGATCTTGGCGATGAGCAGGCCTGGCCAGCATCCACCAGGCATAGCTCATCTTCTCAAACTCATCATAATCTCATCATAATCATATCATATCCAAAGTCTTAGGTGATCTCTATATCATTCTGTCTCCATCCAACATATACAGAGAATATGTAGCACAATATCCAAGTATCCAACACAATCAGATGACAAGTTAAGTGTGCACATGTATTCATTCCAGGACATAAGCATCAAGATTTAATTATATTCATAAATATACTCAATGTAATGTATGATTAACAGGAAAGTATATTAAAAGTATCACTCACAATATAGAAGAGCAGAATTGAATATTTACGGACTGTGGCTGGGGGCGGCTGAAGGCGCACCAGAACGATCTATATAGTGAAGTGAACAAGATTATCAGAATATGAATATAATGACAAGTAAATACTTATTTCCTATCTAGATCACCTAATCTCCCCCAAAGCTCAAATCTTCCTAACGAACCTCACACTTACTAACTACTAATCAAAACGTAATAATATACCACAAACTCGCAATAAATTACAAAAAATGATCCTCACCGTAAAAGGCACCGGAAAATGAAAACGTTAACTGATCATCATAAACTTACTACCAACGGACTCATCTCGAAGCATAGAATCCGAAAATATAATTTGTTTCTTCTGGTTCGTCGGAATCTGTGTCGGCAGTCCGGTTGATCACCGGAGTTCGATCAAAATCAACATCATCCAAAATTAGTGATTTATATACCAAATTAAAGCTTAGAGGAAGAGGAGTCTGATGGTATCAAAATCACCTTGAACGGACGATGGAACTGGCCAGAATTTAGCTCAGAACTTTCTACCGGTGGACGGTGTGGCGGCGCTTGCGGTGGCTGGCGGCGATCTTCTGTGGACAGCTTGGTTAGCACCTTAGGAATTTTTCTGGCCAGCGCGTGTCGCATTCTGGTGAGCGGACGGTGGTCGAACGGTAGGCAGCTTCTCCTTCTTCTCTCTCTCTCTCTCTCTGCTACCTTCTCTCTCTCTCTCTCTCTCTCTCTCTCTCTCTCTCTCTCTCTCTCTCTATATATATATATATATATATATATATATATATATATATATATATATATATATATATATATATATAAACTAACAGTAATAATAATAATACTACTACTACTACTAATAATAATAATAATAATAATAATAATAATATGATTTACCAATTAATTTTACATAAAACAATTTACAAAATTTAAATTCAATACCATAATAATTAATTGGAAGAATTTGCCATAATATAATAAATATTTTCTGTTAACTTCACAATATTTCAAAATTATAAATTATGAAAATTCATGATATTACATGTAATAGACTAATTTTGAAAATTTTAATTGACTAATAAAATATATTTATTATTCTTCAAGATTAAAAAGAGGAGTTTTTTTTCTTTTTATTTTTTAGTAAAATAAAATTGATAAAATTATGAATAAGTAATGCCAAACTTTATTATAATCTTAATATTTTGAAATAAAAATTCATGGGAAATTCTAAATAAAATTATTAGTTTAAAAAGTAATAATTTAGTATATGTGTTTGTTTATGTAAGAGTTTAAAAATATTTAATTGAATAGATAATATATGTTATTAGTAATTGTTTTACTTAATAGGAGTGCCCATTAAGTGACTTAGAATAAGAAGAAAAAATTTATTTTTTTGAACAAATATTTTCCTAAAAATTTTGTATGAAAGAAAACTAAAAAATAAAACTAATTTTGAAATTATATTTTATGTATGTATGCAAATTTTTTAAAATATTTTATGTATGAGATTATGCAATATATGATATTTAACTAAAATAAAATAAATTAAAAAATTATAATAAAAGGTATTTATTAATTCTTTTACTTTATTTTTTCTAAGGTATTTTTGAACATAAGAATATCATTTATAATTGTAGTAAATGCTTATCTTTTTTCAATATTGTATATATATTACCTTCTAAAATACATCCATATATTTATATAGAATATATAATTATTATGTGTCATCAGTCTAATTATATTATACGTGTATAAATATATAATTTAAATAATATTTATTATATATAATTACATTTTCGTTAAAATTTTAGATTTTTATAAGAAAATTTAACTTAACTTGAAATTAACAATTAAAGTGAATTTAATAATCAAGTTATATAAATATTGCTCTATGATAATTTTAAAAGTAGACCAATAAGATTTTCACTTTATGGTGTTTATTTTGAGAAGTTTTATATCATTTTAATTAAAAATTTTATTTAATATAAAAATATATAATTTTATATTTAAGTAATAAAAAACTAGTCATTAAATATTTAACAAGAAAAAAAATGAAAATTTAGAATAATTATTTATATCTCAAATGAGTTGTACTAAGTCATAATGGGAATTAATTTGCGAAACACGTTAAGAAAAATTTAGTAGATTAATAAGAGGAGTTAGTGAGAGAGAAGAGAAAAAAAATAAGAAAAAGGAGAAAAAGAAAAACAGGAAGAAAAATAAGAGTGTTATTGTTCATAATATTTGTTTTATTAATTTTATAAAATTTATTCACAAATTTAACATATTTTTTAATTATATTCAATTTCATAAAATTGAATTTATACAATTGAAACTACTAATTTTTTTAATATTTCAAATAAAAAAAAATTTTGTCACTAAAAAAAAGAGTTCTTTATACAATTCTTAAAAACGACAAAATATTCTTATGTATCCAATTTTTTTTAAATATATTTTATTAAATTTTTTATTTTAAAAAATTTTACTGTTAAAGATGTATTATAAATATATCAAAAGCATATAATGAATATATTAAATGTATATCATAAATATATAAAAAGACATATTTTTGAAAATTTAAAAAAATAAAAGGATAATTTTGAAAAAAAGAAGTTATGAAAAGAGTTATTTATACAAATTCTTAAAAATGGCAAAATATTCTTATATATCTTTTTTTTTTTAAATACATCTTATTAAATTTTTTATTTTAAAAAATTTTCACTTTTAAAAGCCTGTTATAAGTATATCAAAAGCATAAAATGAAATTTAAAAAGATAAAAACGTATTTTGAAAAAAAAAAAAAGAAGGGGGTTAAAAAGAGTAGTTAGGGTAATTTCCTAAAAAAAGAAAAAGTAAAAAGGCCTTTTATGCCAAGCTCGGGCTCAATAATGTCTTATTTCATATGGGGCTTAAGTTTAAATTTTTGATGGTCCAAGCCCAATCCACTTCCCTATCTCAGTTTCTCTCTCTCCCTCTCCCTGTCTTCTCTTCGCTTCTTCGCGGCAGACTGTCCCCTCTTTTCTCTGCTCTCTTTTTTTCTGTTGCTGTAACCGCCGTCCCTGGTTGTTCCGGCGGTTCCTCGCCGCCGCTATACGGTTTATACGACATTATCAATACTATGGGAGTGATAAAAGATGGAGAAGTATCTGGAATTATACCGAACAAGGAAGCATTCGCAGTTCATTATCCCGGATATCCATCTTCAATGTCTCGCGCCATTCAAACACTTGGAGGCACAGAAGCAATTCATAAGGTATTTATTTCTCTTTTCTCTGAGTAATTTGTTGTTATAAATTGTCATAACGTGGAATTGGCAGGCTCGTAGCTCGCAATTGAATAAATTGGAGCTCTATTTCCGCCCAGAGGATCCTTACTCACATCCTGCATTAGGGGAGCTTCGTGTCTCTAATAGTCTGTTGTTGAAAATATCTAAAAAGAAGCTTAATTCATCTAATTTGGTGGATAAACCAGAAACTGAATCACAAGTTCAAACAGAGGTTTGTGCTGATATTGTTGCTCGGATTCCAGAGGCTTATCATTTTCAGGGTTAGAAGAATGGACCTTTTTTTTTTCTTTTCTTTTTGCCAAGCAAGAAGCAAAGTAACTAAAGTTTGTATATTTTTATGTTTGTGGGTTTTGAAATTTTGTAAAGGAATGGTGGACTACCAGCATGTGGTTGCAGTTCATGCCGATGCTGCCCGGAGGAAAAAGAGGAATTGGACAGAAATGCAGGAATCCCGCTTTGGTATAACCTCCCAGTCCTAAAGCTGCTTTTATATCCAAGTGGAAAAAATGGTTTGGGTTAGTAGTGAACATTTTGTTTTGTTTTGTTTTTATTATTGATTTATTTTTTTGGTTTTATTTTATAGAAAAGGCTGGCCTCATGGATTTGGATCAGGAGGATGTGCTAATTCTAGTGCCTCCACGTTTTGCATCCAAGGATATGCCATGCAATTTAGCGTAAGAAGCTCTTTCAAGCATTTTTTTTTAATATGTTTTTTTTCTTTTCATTTGTGCTTTTCTATTTAAATTTTGTGATTGGATTTTTTTACCCTCCTTGTCGATATTGGTTATGGTGCTTTCTTTGTGTTTTTTATGTAATGAGTATTTCGAAGCTCCAGTAGGGGCTGAATTCAAAAGAAGTTTACTGAAATATACCTTAACAAGATAACATCTGCAACAAATGATGATATAACTGATAACCATCTGTGAATTCTTAATTTATGGGACAACGCTCATACGACTCAGGCTGCCAAGTAGGAACTAACATAATTGTTTGATCAGGGAACTTTCTAATGCTCCACCTTTTTTTTTTTTTTTCTTCCCTCTGATGAGTTTGATTGTTTTATTCTGTGTATTGATTGTAATAGTTGTTATGATTCTCAGGTTGAAACCACCAGCTATTTCAAGTTCAAAGAAGAAACAAGAAGAAGCAGCAGAAAACCATTTTGAGGTATCGTCTAAGTAGATTTAACATTAATGTGATACTGACTTTTAGCATATCTTGGGAGCTATTAATAAGGTTAACGGCATTTGAATTTATTTTCTTAGTTCTGCCATTAAAGAATTCAGTTAATATGGATGTATAATTGTAGTTTTGAGGATTGTTGCAGATCACTAAATTAACTTAGAACTTAAAATATTAATCTTAACATGTTTCATTCTCTTTCCAATAACTCTTTTCAGATTTTCCGTTGACACATGATGTTCAAACTAACAACTTTCTTACTTTCTCTTTTGCAGATGAATCTAGAGCCTGCCCTTGCTATTGATTTTAACATTAAAGATATCCTTGTTGTTTCATTTGCACTATTGTGTCTTCTTTTTTTTTTTTTTTGGGTTTCACGCGTAAAGTTTATGTGGTTTTGGATTTTTTTTTTCATTAGTAAAGTTTGCATGGTTTTAGATATTTTCTATGTTGATCCTCATGTTAGACAATTCCAGCAGCCTATTTCCAGATGCATTTTTAGGCCCTTCTTAAATTAATTATAACATACTCAACAGGCCATATATTAATAACAATATCAAATGCCGCATGAGTGTTCTTGTGATCCTTGGTGGCCAATTCATCATTACTTCCAAGAGAAGCTCCATGCTGGAATTTAATGCTACTATTTAGATGCAAACAGGAATTGCCTCGTATGCCCTTTTTGACCAATTATTTTGGAATTGTATCTAACTAATATAAAGTTTTCAAAAGGAAATTGCAAAGGGTGACATTTAACAAGATCCCTTATGTAATTTTCTTCATGCTTACTGTTGAGAACCAAATAACTTTTACATATGAGCCATAGCTGTTTCTTTTAGCATGTATTGCAACCTATTGGTATTTTACATTATCAAAATCCTGACAAATCATCACTTAGTTGCAAACAAGTCAGGCTGGTTTAGTTACTCTCCTCATTTGTGCTTGGTGATTGAACAAACATAGTAATGTAGCCATACTATAGCTGACATAGTTGGTGTTAAACAGTGAGGAGGTTTTGAGTGATATTAGTATTATGCAACTTGAGAGCTACATAAATTTATTACATAAAGGTGGTGACTGGTAATATAGTGGTGAAAGATGTTGAGGATTCTGCATGAGAACTAGTAATTATTATTCCCAAGCTCTTCTGGGAAGGGAATACATCAGCACCCATAAGGTTTTAAGTGTTAAGAGTGGTTTCCCTGATATAGAACCCTTACAATCTGTGCTTCTTTTCAATGTATTGATAGGTGGTTCTCTTAGGAGAATTCTGGGCTACATAATACATTAATACCATTGGCAGTAAAAATAAAACAATGAAAAAGAAGATTGTTAATAATACCATATAAAGGGAAAATTACTTGAAAAATCTCAATATGTCCGATGAATTTTGTTCTTTTCGTTCTGTTGCACTCAGCTTTCATACAGATTCCTAAGGAAATAAATTGGAAGGCTTACATTGTACAAGGATCAGAGCTATGGGGGTGGCAGATGGCCGTATCTGAGTTGTTTGAGGAGCGCCCTATATGGCCCAAAGGTGCACTGACTGAGCGCTTACTTGATAAAAACCTGAAATTTACCCATCATACACTAAGAAGGTGTTTTTCCTGGCAATTGCTCTCCTATAATTTACCTTATTTATTATGTTTGCATATTTTCCTGTGCATTGATAAGCTTTATTTTGTAATGACTTTCCATTCATGTAATAATATTTTAGTTGTCTGATCTTGCAGACTTCTGCTTGCAGTTGCCTACTACTTTTCAGGTGGACCATTTCTCAGATTCTGGATTAAAAAAGGATATGATCCTCGTAAAGATCCTGAGTCTCGCATGTGAGAGCTCTACTAACATGTCTTAATATCTCCTTTTATTTGGTTTTGCATGAGTAATTCATTGGTCTTTAAGTTACACAACATGCAAACATAATGAGTGGTCAACTTATTTCTTTTGGAAATGTATATCAACTATCCTGAGAGATGGGGTTTACAAAAATTGCTAGGATACCATTGTTTAAATGTCTTCTTTGTATCTAGTACTTGTGCATTAAGACGGTAAGCTATCGATGGGGGATATGGATGGAGCATAAGGAGGTGGCATTTGCCCAAGATATTGAGGTGTTCCAGTTGACATGAGAGTTGTCTATTACATTAGAGACTCCTTGTGTTTTCATAACTGAATTCAACTTCAAGGGTGTCTAGTTGTCTACTGAATAAATTTGAAAATTGATTTTGTAAAAGAGTTTTGCTCTGAGCTTTCTTAGAATTCAATCAACTTTAGTTGATGCCAAACCTTGCTGGAAATTAATTAAAAAAAAAAAAAGAAAAGAAAAGAAAAAGAAAAAGAATGTGTGATTAACAATTGAAAGTAACGTTTAACAATCAATGCTGTGCTAGTGTAACCCATCATGTAGTTCAGCACTTATCCTAACTTTTAATTTCTTGAAAGTGGGAAAGATATTTACCAATTCATTTAATGAAATAGTAATAATAAAAAAAAGATTCTATTGGAATTCGTTAGGTTTTAATGAGTTTTTAATTTTTAATCCAGGGGATCTCATTAATGTGTGAAATCCAAGAGCTAATTTCTGCACATTTGTGATATGAATGCATCATGAATGAGAAATAACTAAGAAATTAAGGGAGGGACAGTTGAATTTCACTGCCTACCAATCTATCATATTTCAACTATTCTTTTGCTTTTTAACCCATTGCTGCTAAAACTTCAACCACACTGTTATATTGTCAAAAAGTAGGTCCTTATCCTTTATTATGATTTGCTTATTGTTATGAAAGCCTTTACTCTTGCTACTTGTTCAGTGGTTTTCTTCTTTAGATATGTAAGGGGACATTAAATTTTTGATCAAGATTGTAAGTTTTGAATTGACTAGTTCTTAGTTACTTCCATATGCTTCATCAATATTGTGTGAAGTTGTTCCTTGAGAAAGAAGAGAGAGAAGAGGGGGAGGGGGAATGAGAGGTGCAGGGAGCACAGTTTTAAATAACAGACTTAGAAATTGTTTTGAAATTTGGGATATTGTGTAATGGAATCAGGCTAAATCAAATTGAACTGGTTGCCACTACTGTGAATGCATTCACAAAATTAGCAAGATAACTTGAATCAACGTTAAATGAAGAATTTAATCAAATGTTATAATAATCGTGTTATATGTAGTAACATGGTCAAAGAAATAAATTGACACAACCCAAATAACCAAATTTTAGTTTTGGTGTGATTATTGAAGTCCACGTTGTTGATTGTTATATATCAAATCACCCCCTAAAAATTTTGATACATGTTAGGTGAATAAGTATATTTAAAACTTTGGTGCAGAGGGGCTGGGTTTGTTAAGAAGAGTTGCCTGCTGAAATTCCATTGAGAATTCCTTGTCTTAGGTGTTATAGATTATGGAAGTAATGGAGTATCAACTAGGGTTGTGCGTCATGATTAATAATTCACATAGAGAGAGAGAGAGAGGAGGAGGAGGAGGAAGGAGGGAAGAAGGGGGAGGGGGGGGATTGCTTGTTTTTTTTTTCATCAGCTTAAACAATGTTTTTTTTTTTTTTTTTCATCAGCTTAAACAATCTAAAACTAGGATGTTTCCAACATTATGGTGGAGGAAAGATTGTGCTAGGACTTACTTGAATTTATAGTAACTTTGGATGAACACGTTGTTGTAGGCATCTTTGCATAGATGTAATCATATAAAATTCTACCTTCCTCCTGGGATTCCATGTGCAAGATTCATAAATTAGGAACTAGAATTGTGGTTAATTTTTATAGTTAACTTTGCCGTCCTAGTAGCATTTTCATGTTTATTGTTGCTGGTGTGCAGTTGGAGATTAATGGTGTTTTTTAATTCTTTTCGTTTGGAGGAATTTGTCTTCCTTTAAGAGAGATTTAATTTCTATTAGAATGAGAACAGATGATTCTTGAACAGTAAACCACATAGAAGTGAACATGTCTAGTGAACAGAATTTGAAACATGTCGCATTGAGTTCTAATTTCTTTCATGCTTGCCACGTGTATTTGTAGTGATTCATTTATTTTATTTAAATGGCTTGTCTAAATGAAAGTGATAAGAGTTATACAATGTTTTAAAACTCATCTCTCCTCTATTTTGCTTAGCAGATATCAGAGAATTGACTTTCGAGTACCACCTCCCTTAAGAAGTTATTCTGATGCTAATGCTGCTAACAGGTCTGTACTTTTCAAATGTTACTTTTATTATGGACATATTTAAATTTTATAATTGTCACTTCGATGGTTTGAATGTAGTTCACTAGGATTGTAAGTAGGCTGACCAATTTGGCTAATATCATGTAGGCTGAATTGTTTGAACTGTCATCAACACTTGCTTACTGTGTTCCCATATCTGCATTTGTAAATACTACAATTTCAGCATAAGATGCTTCCTTGATGCTGTCTTTTTGAAATGGATATGTATAAGGCATATTGCATTTTGTGCTATTCTTTCATTTTTTCTAATGATAGACAACCCTGTCAGACCCTCACATGGCAAAGGGTTTCATTCGGTACAGTTGCCCTTTTAGGAAACTTTAGTAGAGAAAGAACAAGAATAATGATTAAACCTCTTTCACTTCTTTAGAACTCTCAGTGATAGGGAGATGACAGAATTGTCTTCACTGCTTGTTTTGTTAGATTCTGTTCACTTGTCTCCTATTGTAGATAGAAGGATTTTGTCCTTGGATTCCTCATGTAAATTTTCTTGTAAAATCCTTCTATTCCCATATTATTTGCCCTTTTCAAAATTGATCATTTCAATGTACCAATAAAATCTGGAAAGCTAAGTGCCTCTCCAAATAAGAGCTTTTGTTTGGTTTGCGGTTCTCCAAGGTGAATCCTAGTGATCTTTTGCATAAAAGAAGGCCTAATAAGGTTCTATATCCTGATTGGTGTGTTATGTGCTATAAGCATGGTATGAATCATTCTCACTTATTTTTGCATTGTGAAGTGGTTGGGGCTATATGGAATTACCTGTTTAGCAGTTTTAGGAAAAGTGTTGTGCCTAGAATCATTATAGACTTTTATTGGTTAAAAATAGAGAAGATTTGATGATAAGAAAGATGCCAGTATTATTTGGAATTGTGCTTATTTTGCAGTCATCTGGAGGATGGCTTTAAAAATCTGAGAGTATCCATTAATTTATCATGGGACAAGGGGGTGTTTTTGGGTTCTAGGAGGGCTTATGCTTCTAAAGTATTTAGACGGGTCTCTTTCTTTGAATGTCATCCAGCTCAACTGGAAGGCATTGCTTTTTAAGCTTCTATTTCACATTTCTTGTTGCTAGTTGCTTTTTGAGTTGTGAGGATTTCTTGTGTTCTATTTTTGTACACTATTTTCTTTCTTTCTGAGCAATATTTTTCTTGTATAAAAAAACATAGAAATGGTTGTTAGTTTAATGCAAATGTAAACAAGTGATTTCTGGTGAGCTGAATCCAAGCTAATGCCTATGTTTGATAATGCACACAAGTTCTTTGGTGGTTTCATAGAGTCACAGTTAATTAACTTGCTTGCCAAACCTATAGCAAAACAAGTACACTTGCTAAATAGATGCAGTTCTGTACCCCTTCTATAGAATTAAAATGCAATGTCTGCATTGTTGTTGCCACATTGCCCATGAGCTCATACCTGGAGTTCTGTGCATTGCAATTTAGTAAAGCCAGGAACAGAGGAGGGTTTGTTAGATTGGATACAGTAAATGTGCGTCAGTGTGATCAGTTTCATTGCTTAGGTTCCATCTCATGAAAGAGGGTGATATTTAGTATGATATTACTTATAGTTAGGCCAAAGGCTATGGTTCCTGAACCCTGTAGTGCTTTAAATTAAGAATTTTAAAACTAAATAAAATTAAATCAAATTCTGAACCAGGGAAACTAAATAAAATTCGTAATTTTAAAGAAATCCAAAACAAACTGAATCAGGAAAACTAAATAAAATTCCTAATTTAAAAATTAAACAAAAATAATTCCTAAATCTTATCTTATTTTTCCTTAACTGCATCAAGTGGTTAGGCCAAAAGGCTGTGGTTGAAATGGTAAAAGTTAATTTGGTTGTCACAACCAGCAACTTGCAGAAAGTTTTGCCTAAAAAGAGTGTAATAGAGAACAAGGATTGATGGTGTTAGCTAGGTTCTGCTCAATGCAGAAGTCCTTTCCTAACATATTTTAGTTTTATAACCTGATCTTCAGACAGGATCCTCTAGTTGCTGCTAGGTGCTCTTTTCTGAATGTCTTGCTTCATCTGGTGGCAGCATATTTTCAAAGGCATGCCAAAGCTGTGTTTGATGTCCGAGAACTTATTTCGCACATATCCAATGATGAGAAGTTTAGTTGGGAACTTGAGTAGGCCTTGCTAATTAATATTGGAGGCTTTTTTGTTGTTCTTTAAGCAGGGAAGTTGCAAGATATTAGGTTTAGGATATAAATTTGAACTCTGTTGGGACAGGCTGGATGGATGTGTATAGGGTTTGTTTTCGGGTATATATATTTATTTTGAGTCATTATTTATAACAATGTAAGTCGTCTTAATTTTCTGTGGGTGTCCAAGTCCTTAAAGACTAGTTATAGGAGTCCAGTGCTTCTAAGGGTTAGGATTACTTTGCTCCTATAAATAGTCGTTCTGGTAATGCTTTATCAATCAATTTTGATTAATTTATGTTCCAACAATCATGCCTCTTTGGATTGTGTCATGCAATTCAATATTGAATATGGTGCCAAAAGGACACTTGGGTGTGATGCCTAAGGACTTCTAAGTGTGAAGTTTCGATTCTTTTATTGTTTCTATTTTTCACAGCAACCAGATCAGAAATCCTGCAAGTAATTTCTGATTCAGCCACCTGAAATCAGTTTTTGCATCTTCAAATTCAACCACAACTCTTTCCTGCATAAATTCCAATTTCCAATATAAATACTGGTCTATAGTCCAACCTGCAAGCTGTCCTGCATCAAAGATTAAACCTCACCTACTTTCAGCTGTAATGCAAGGATAAAGTCTTTATCAAAATATCTAATTTTTTGTGACAACACCCTTGTTTCCTTAACAATGTCAAATTTGGCCACTGTCAGTCCCATATCTTTGGGGCTGATTGAGATAGGCCTCCCTCATGAAGATATGCTCATTGATTTTTGTCTGGCTGAAATCATTTATTATTCTTGTAAATTAATCCTCATGACGTAATTACTTCTAGAATACTTCTTGTGTCATGTTTCAAATTTAGCCTAAATACTGTTGCATGTGTGAATGTGAATTCTGCAGCTTGAAGCATAAATGGGAGGATTTATGCAAATTTCAAGTATTTCCTTACAAATTCCAGACATCTTTGCAGCTCTGCGAACTTGATGATGATTACATTCAACAAGAGATAAAAAAGCCGCCAAAGCAGACCGCTTGCACTGTGAGTGTCATGTTTGGCTTTATTGATATCTATGCATTAATAGTTCCTATGTGTGAATATCTAAGCACAAATGTTTTAATGGACAAGCATGTCCATGCACCAAGGTTTTAGTAGCACATTGGGCATTCTGTAATGGGATTTTAGGTGGCTAATGTGTTTCTATCGTTCACATCTGATTTTAAAACCACAATTAAATGGTCTCATATCAGTTAATATGTCTGTAACTGATAGAATCTGTATCCAAAACTGTATAGCAGCCATAATAGCCATTACCCAATAATTCTTGTTGATAAACCTTTCTCTCTCTCTCTCTCTCTTTTTTTTTTCCCCCTCAACATTCCACCAAATCTTTTAAGTCATATGTTGTTATTTTATAAAATGTTCCTTAGGTACTTATCGTGTTGTATACTGCATATTTTTCTGACTTTTTAATATCAATGTTAATTTGAGTCTTTTGGTAATTTTGTGAAAAAACTCACAGTAGTGGCGCCAACAATTTGATTCCATTTGATTTGATTTGACTTTTGTACATTATGATTGATCTGTTATTCAGAACCTTGGCATGCACACACATTTGCCTCCCCTACGGGTGTTGCATGTATGCTGAAGCACGTTGCATTTTTTAGTCTCATTTTTCTGAAGGCATAATCACTAAAGAAATTTTGCATTAGTTCAATTTTAGCCAATCCTTTTAATTTTTGTAATTTGTATCTCAACCTTTGGCATTTGTTTCAATTTGAGTAATTAGGTCTGGGTGGAATTGAGTGTAGTCCTGAGTATGTGGCAGTGGCATGCTTACTATGAGTCATGTATTGTTTTATATTCATAGGCCCCTCTAATTGATTTGGAAATTCATTAAATGAAATAAATAATATGCCCGGGTTAAAAATCTAAACTTAGTTGGTTGACTTCTTTTGACCTGACAAGGTACAATTACAGAAAGAAGCTTGTCATGGGACCTCATATTTGTGCGAGTGTTATTTTTGTTTTTGGTTGGGCGTGGGGGTGGGGGGATAGTGGGAATCATACTGATTTTCAATATGATTGGAGACTTCTATTATGGTACACTTTCATCTTTACGATTTTTAGTTTCAGTATGGAAAAGTATAACCTTTTTTTTTTTGTTCTCTTCGTTCATACTCATTTCGCTGGTTCTGGAATATTGGAAAATGAGGCAATCTACTTGTGCTTGAGGTGTGGTGCAGCCAGAATCTGCAAAGTCAACCCAAATAGCAGATGGTAGCAAGCATTGACCTGTTTTTGTTTGCTTCTTTTGCCCCACATAAATGTTTCCTATCAACATAGTTCCAAATATAGGTTCTTTGCATCTTCATGTTATACGTTTATGGGCTTTCTATGGAGTTGAGAACTTCAATGAACTCTATTTGATGAAACTGAATTTTGAAAATTTTGTTTGTATTTGACTGCTGTCCCTATTGGATTGAGATTAAGACTTGGTTTATTAGTGTACCTGTGACGGAGTTTGATAATGTCTAAAGCTTGTTTTAATGTTATTTAATTGACAGCATGCTACAGGATGGTTCTTGCAGCACGTGCATGATAGCTTGAGACTTCGGGTAATGGTGAGGTTCCTATCAGTATGCCCAACATCTGGTGCAGCAAAATTCCTAAAAGCTGCTTCTGAAGATTTTGAAAAGTCAAAGAGGGCATGCTTTTATAAAGATGGCTTAAAACCCGATCAACAGGAACACCAGCAAATAAATAAAGGTTATATGTAACAGCTGCACTTACTGATATTTCTAGCTCATATGGAATAAGTCTTCTTGGTATCAAGTATCCTACCTATTCTGTGACAATCCTAATTGAAGCTATGGGTCTTAGATCCCACATTGAAAGTAATGGATATTAGTGTGGGATTGATATGGATTTGGGCTCTTAATTGTTAGTTTTTAGTCATATTCATTGTGTCATTCTATACTTCATAGAACATCTCAAATATAGCAACAAGTAAATATAAAAATTTCAAATAACTGTGACTAAAAATTATGCATCTTGTCATGCAGTTGTGTGTGATCTTATTGTTTCTAGCATGTACACACTTGCTCTCTTTTTTCGGAAAAAAAAAAAAAATTTCTCATTCCAGAGTTAGCATCTGTGCCTGCACTTTCTGTAAAAGCTAGTTCAACTTTTCATGTTATGGATGCTGTTGATAGTGTAAGACTGCTATTTTAGGTTGTGGGGTCTACTATTACTTCCTTTTCTGCTTGCTTTCTCGCTTAAAGTGAAATCTTGAAAAATCAATTACAATGCAGAAGTTGTTGGTGATGAAACAATTGAGAAGCAAGACAATATTGATGAAGCTGAGGTAGATGACATTGAGGCTGATGATCCTGAAGAGGAATTGGATGCATATGAACTGGATCTGGTACTCAAGTATCTGATATATTGCTTTCATGCTCCTGTTTTTCTCTGTAACTTGTTTAATTCTTTCTGATTGTAGGCTGGTGAAGATGATGAAACCTCTCTGCAGCCACATTCATGTATCCTTGCATTATATCAATCCTTTATTTTGTTTCAAGGCTGCATTGTACAAATAAAAAATGCCGTTTCTGTTTAATTTTCTTTTCTCATATCTAATTTGAAGAGCTCATGAAACACTGTTCTGTCATATTCTGGCCACATTAAATCTGTCGCCATCTGGATGTTACTTTGTATATCCTATATTGCTTGGCTGTAGATATGGGGAACAACTCAAGAAGCTATCTGCAAGAGCTCTTTGATAGCTTTCCATCGGCAGATGCTGGTAATGAAAAAATTAAAGATGCCGACAGTAGTGATGGAGAGTATCAGATTTATGAGCAAGATGATGATTCTGAATACCCTGATGATGATGATGACGATGATGATTGACAAACTTAATTTTTCCGTCATTGTATACAGGTTTTTTCCTTTACTTTTTCTTTTATTCATTCTCAAATCTTCAATTTTTACAGGATGTACTTAACTAAAATCTGAAGCTTAAAAGTTTGAAGTTACATGTTCCAGGTTTGCTAAATTTCAATTGTTGCGCAGCAAAGTTCCAGCAACACAGCTTTGGGTACTTGTACGTACAACCTATCACCAGACAGCCAGCCCGCGCCAGTCTGCTGGCATTACAAACATATTGCTTCAAAGCAAATTCTCCTGGACATGAGAGTGGTTGATACGCTGTTATACTTGGTTTATTGGAAATGACAAGTTGGACAATATGCTTTCATGCTCAGTGAACTAAAGACGATTGCATCATCTAAGGTATAACTTGACCATGCGATTTCTTTACTTTTCCTTCTCTCAAGCTCTGAATCATACAAGATTAAAACAGAGTTGTCATGCATTCTTATCAAACTGGTGTTAGAATAGGCGCTTTTTCAGACTAGAGGAACTCGTATTATATTTATAGAGAAGTGAATCTACAATTTGGGGCAAGGAACGTCATCTAGTAGTAACTTTCACAATCACGTCTAGTTAATGCTAATGAATTTAGAGTATGTTTGGTAGAACGTAATGGGACGTAATGTAATGTAATCAAATAAATTTCAAATGTAAATTTATATTAGAAATTCATTTAATTATATTATATTATATCTCATTATGGCTTACCAAACGCACTCTTACTGTAAGTTTCACAGCTTTATTCCTTTTTTTTTTTTTTTTTTTCCACTAAAAATTAACTAGAACGGTAACTCTCCTTGTCTGGTTTTCAGTACTTGCATTACAGCTCTACAATTGGAATCAATGCATGTAGAGACTGATTCCTGGATACTGTAGTTCATATTGAATAAACCATTAACTGGCATAAGCCATCAGAATTAAAGAAATTGGAAGAAGGAAAATGCTCCCCTGTGGTTCCCAGGGTCGCAATCTGCTGTCATTACCAACTAAAACATGGTGCAGTTTATTGATTTATTTTTCTTATATACCATTAGATGTGACATCACAGTTATATCGACAATTGAAATCCTCATTCTTAAAATTGAATTTTGAATTCTCAAACCTCAATATCTAGAAAAAAAGCGGTGGGCAGAAGAAGAAAAAAATACTCTTTCAAGGGTCAATTTGGGATTGAGTTTAGAATTATGTTTTGATATTTTCTCTAATTTTTTTTTAAATTGCTTTTTTCAAACCATAGCTTGAGAAAGCTAAAAAATATAGTTTTTTCCAAATCATGATTTTCTAAGCTTTAATGAAATGGCAGCAGTTCGACAAAGGTAGTTTGATAACAATGCCAAAACGCACCCTACTACGCCTGTGCCACTTTATGATCTAACTTTTCCTTTCAAGTGATAATTACTTGTTGCCAGATACGCCAAAGTGATATTTAATATGATGTAATATAACGAATTATATAGTGAAATTAAAAATATAATGTAATGAAAATGTAATATAATATAGTTAGTATTGTATTACTTTGTTTAAAAGTGTAAATGTAATAATAATGTAATGTAATAATTAAAATAATTAACTATTTTATAATTAGCAAAATAAGATATTAAATTTGAAAATATTTTTATTCAAGTTAATTAATCATAAAATTAATATTATAAAGAAAAGGATAAGTATTAATTATGGTAAAAAAAATAAAAGTATTGATTATGTTGTAAAAAAGAAAATTGGTAACTAAAAACTTTTTTTAAAAAAAGTAGGCCATTAAAAAATTGCTGTAAAAAAGAAAATGTCATTAAATTTTTTTAAATAATAAAAAAATAATTCATAAAAATTAATTGTCAAAAAGAAAAAAGAAAACAGGCCATGCAAAAAATATTTATTATAAAAAAAATATAATTCAAAAAAACTTATTACATTAAAAAGAAAGCAAAAAATCGTTGTTAGAAAAAAGGTAGGAAATAGTCAATGAGAAATATAATAGGTAATATATACTTTTTAGAAATTAATAATCATTACATTTTTTAAGCATAGAGAATAAATGATGTAATGCTCATTGTATTAAAAAAATTTTACACAACTAAACAAAGTAATTCAACACGTAATGTAATTCTCATTATATTACATCATTTGTTATGGCCTATCAAATATGGCTAAAGAGTACGTCTGGTAGATCATGATAAAATGTAATATAATCGAATGAGTTTATAATAAAAAATTTATATTAAAAATTTATTTAATCACATTATATTACATTTCATTACGGCATACTAAACGTATTTTAAGTGAATCAGGATCATTCTTTTACAAGCCCATGAGCTCACTTAGATTTGACTCATCATCCGCTGGGCCCAACTCTAACAACATGCTTTTCGTTATGAATTTTATCACTAATACCTTATGAAATTATATGATTTAGAGGTTTAGCGATTATATGCGGTATTATTTAAGAAGAATAAATTATAGAGGAAATTATACCCTCTATCCTTTTTATTTGGAAAAAATAACTTTTATACTTTTTTTTTTTTAACTTCTCTCCCAATTAGTTATTATTTTTATACTCTTTTTCCTTTCTTCTTTTTATTTTTGTACATTTTCTCTTAATTTTGATCTACACTTGCTTTATACTTTTTTTTTTTTCCCCTAAAAGGCTTCTCCTCGATATAAGGCTCTGTCATTGCAAGCTCACGAACTACATTAGACTCTAGTCGAGTGTAATACAAGGTTGAGCTTTTCAAGGCGATACTATTGGAGGCAAAGACACTCTTATTTCCATTGTCAATCTTCCTGGGCAAAGCGAGAAACCCAAGGGTATGGTTGTAATGGCTATGAAATTGTAGATTCTTGGTAGAGTTGAAGGTTATACATGAACTTTAGATGGAAAAGTACAGGAGCTTTTGAGACATACTGCTAAGATGAGCACTATTTTCCATATAGAGGGAGGAGATTATTGGATGAAGCACAGAGTCTAGCAAATGACTAACTCCATCGGCCTTAATCTTCATCAAATAAATCAAAACAAATGAATGTAAAGTTAGTTAAATCACCTCACTCCAAATAAACAATCGTGGCTTTGATTAATGTAGTAAACCTTTCTCGTAAAAATAGGCGCTCAAGCTTGAGATATTAATCTCAAATTTAGCGAATAAAAGAAAAAGTGATAAAAAAAAACAGAAAAATCAATTGTTTTTTATGCAGGTGTATTAATAAATGAATTTCCAACTTTATATATATATATATATATATATATATATATATATATCCATCTTAGCATACTCATAGTTTATATGTTTAGTTTATTTTATTTATATATTTGGTTGGTGTTTGAGTTAAAAAAAAAAGATTTTAAAATTTAAATAGGAAAACTTGAGTAAGAATAACATTATCAAAAAAGAGGAAAGCATCTATTTTTTGTATGTATTTAAATATATACTCGTTATATACTTGAAATAAACTAGAAATATACCTAAAATATACTCATTATGTACTATTTACTGTGAATCTTAAAAATTATTTATTATTTTTTTAGTGTAATTTTTTTTATATAATATATACTTGATGTATTCGTTTTATATACTTATAATCATATGATATTTAACATTCAAAATTTTTTGAAAATATATATAACGAAAAAGAGCCAATAAATTATAGAAATAAACTTTTGTAATTTAAACATTATTTTACGGAATTTGTTTATATTTTTAATCTTAATTTTGATGATGATTCTCACTATAAAAAGAGAAAAAAAGAATGTTGATTATACTTCTTCAAAGAAGAAAAAAGTTAAAGTTGTTAAGTCTTTCAATAAAGATGAAACTACATAGTTATAGTATCTATTTAAGATATACCTAAAATATACTCATTATGTACTTAAAATATACCTAAAATATACTCATTATATACTATTTAGGTGTGAATTTTGAATTCTTTTTATTATTTTTTTAGATCATAATTTTTCAGTCCACACAATAAAAGTGAATATTTTTCTTTTATTTTGAGTATATGTTTGGCCTACTTTGTTTTTATTTTTGTTTGATTTATTTGGACATTAGAATAATTAGAAATTATGTTTATTGAAAATTATCTAATTAATCACCACATGTCAAATATTCAAGTTTTAAAAAAATTCATTTAAACATGTGTTGATTGGACATAACTTTTAGTTACAGATGTTGATTTATATACTATAATAATTGAAAATTATGTTAATTAAAAATTATATAATTAATGACCACATGTCAAAAATTTAAGTTTTGAAAAATACTCATTTGAACATGTGTCGACTGGTGGCATAATTCTAATTGCACATGTTACTAATTATCTAATTAATCACCACATATCAAAAATTCAAATTTTAAAAAGTACCCATTGGACATGTCTATTAGGTATAATTTTAGTTACGCATGTCACATATTTTTTGTATTACTCAATTGATATGAATTTTACAGCACTAGCATTTTATATTTATTAGGCTGTTTTTTGATTAATCAGATGTTGATTTGTTATTGATTACATATTGATTGTTAATAATATATTAATTGCAGATTGATTGTTTGTTTTTAAATATTTTATTTTTAGTATTGCTAAAATACTGATTATTTTTTAGTTTTCTGCAGATTAAAGATTTGTAATTGAATTTTCATTTTTTGAAGCTTTTAAGTTTGTAAAAAAAAATTTATATAATCTATTCATTTTGAAGATTTTTAATACAATGATAGTTAAAACAATACAAAATTTACTAAATGTATGCATGAAATTTGATTTACCTATAAAAAATTTGAAGAATTGATGAATATATCTTTAAGAAGTTGCAAATTTTTTAGATTTTCTGCTTGCTTTTTCTGTATTCGCAATTTGTTGATGAGATTGAAACCTCCCAAAATCGTTTCCTTTCTCTTTCCATTTCATTTCTAGCTCGATCTTCTTCATCTTCTCGTCCTTTCCCTCCATTTGCAATACCTTTCTCTCTTATAATAATAATATTGTGGGAATTAGTTGCCATTTAATTATTTGATATCTATAATTGATTTGATTGAAGAAGAAAAGAAGGTTTGAGGTTTGTTTGGCTGTGAACGGAAAGGAAGAAGGAGCTGGAATAGAGAAAGTCAAAGATATTGTATTTGCAGTAGCTAAGCTCCATCAAATGCAAAAGGCTACGATTCTGTTTGTTACCAATGAAAATTTGATTCCAATCTTTTTAATTTTGATTTTAGTTGCATGCTCTTGTGATAAATTCCATGAGCTCAGAGAGCTAATTGAAGTGAAGAAACCAAAGGAAAATAAATAAATTATATATTTATATTTACTTTACTTCCAGTCTTTGGAGGTTAGCGCGGCCATGCCATTTGTTGCTTCCATATTATTCAAGCAGACTGTGTAAAAGTTAAGAAAAGAGGGTGGGTCATATAAAAGTTAGAACTAAAATGAGTATATATTTGTAAGAGAAATAATTTTTTGTAGGCATTTCTGAAGAAATCCATAAATTATATTGACTAATAAATTATATATCTTCAAAGGCAACAATATACTAGAAAGTCAAGAATACATGTTATTTTTTCAGACCAATGAGCTAAAAGTAGCCCAACAAATTAACAATCTCACGAGTCATATTTCATACACGAATTCACAAATGAAATAGAGCACAAACATAAAACTAATTAAATTAAGAGTCTCTCAGCTCAGGAATTGATAATGCTGCACTTTTTCCTAATTTCCCCATTACTACCAGTAAGAACCTGAATTGCTCCCATCCTCTTCATAGACTGTGCAAACTCTGTGAAGAAAGCTCTAGAATCAACCAACTCTCCAGCAATTTTACTTGCAATTTTATTTGTTAGAAGAGTTGCATCAGATTGGAAAAGACCCTTGTGTTGCTTTAAGATTACAAAGTAATTATTATCAAAGGTTAAAGAGCTGCCAGGATCCATTTCTACAGTAGTGGTTGTGTCAGCTAGACTTTTGCATTTAGTCTTCAAGAAATCAGCATAAGTTGAATTCAAAGAAGGGTCTTGGTCTCCTTTTCCTGTGAAGTTGTATAGCCTGTTGCTGAATAAATTGCAGTGGCCTAATCCAATTGTGTGCGCACCTACACCACGAATATTATTAAAATTTGTTATCATCTTAATTTTTTTTTTCCTCGGTACATTGAAAATTTCTATCCTCCTACGTTACAAGACAAACACAATATTACCTGACAGTACGACTAGGTCATGGACAGTAAGTCCCTTGTTCTTGAAATTTTGCAAAAGAGTTGGGAAGTTGGAGAAGGGTGAAGGAATATTAGCAAAGACTTCGGATGCCAGTGAAATGATGCCATCTCTTCTACCTGTAAGTACTTTCCACAATGGTTTTTTGAACTGCATGCGACAAGGGATCATTGCATAACTTTAGTAATTCTATTTATGAAAAAAGAGGATTAATTTGGATTTTACTTGGGTTTGAATTTGCAACTTAACAATCCTGGAAACAATTCAATTCAGTAGTTAATTTGTATGTTTGATGAGACATGAAAATCTAGCATGCATACCTGGAAGGAGACAGAGTCCCTAGCAGCCAAGGCTAAAATGTCTGCACAAGAAACAATTCCTGGACATGACTTCTCTATCTCTGATTTTATCTCATCAATAACATCAAATCCGGATAAAGTTAGGTTTGGAATTGCATCTTTCTCGGCAGTGCTATTTGCAGTTGAATTTATTAAAATGGAGCCATCGCAACCCTAAAATATTATAATTCTGATCAATTAATTTGACTCTGAAAATGACTATAATAACATTGAGTCAAAACTTATTACACGGTTAAAAATAGAAAATGACCATATTCAGTTTAAAGTAAAATTTAGAGAAATTAACTTATATGTATAAGAGCATGCGTGGAGAAAAAGTAGAATTATGAACTAACCAATAGTAATATGATATATCGGCGTATTGATTGCAATACACACCCTATGATTTAGGTAGTTAATTATCTTATTTACCTTATGAAATAATTATTGCAATGACATGAGAGATCACTATTGGAAAGTTAATATGCCATGTGGTGGAGTAGAATCACCAAAGATTTTTTCATACTATAGGAATCTTACCCTAAGAAAACAGTCATGAAAATGCATTCTCAAAAACTTTGCAGGCAAGTTGGGGTTGGTTGAGACATGGCTCCAGGTAACTCTTCTCACTATATCCTCTGCCTGAGGACAGGTTTTCTTGTAGAAGTTTTTTCTCAGATTACCCCCTTGACAAACCCCAATAACACTCAATGCTACCATGCAAACGAAGACAAAAACAGTCTTCATGTTTAATTAAATCGACTTTGAGTGTTTCTTCTATATTAAACAAAGAAATATGGTATACTTAATTTCTTTACAATGCTGCATAGAAACCAACTATTATAGTTCCTTTTATACTCTTCTAATTGGAATATTGCCATCTAAACTCCAGTTAAGCAATGTATATATTATAAAATTAATTCCATGTACCCTCCACAGCTCTATCTCATTTCAAACTAATGGTAAGTGCTATTAATTTCTACACCATCATTAAAAAAAAAAATAAAAATAATAACAATAACAACAAAGAACCTTGACCCATCCTCTATGATTATCTTATTATTATTATAAAATGGCCATTGGACTATAGAGTATTTAATTTAATTGCCTCTACTAGGGCAGAAGATATACATATCCACACACGATGACATTGAAAATGAGTTCATTTCTCGTTAATTAAAATTTTTAATTGTAAGAATGTAAATTATCATATTTAAAATAAATTAAAATCAGTAAATCAATGATTGAGTGATGATTAATCGGGGGCGTAGTTTTGCCTTCAAGTTAATATGTCAACTCCATCACTACTACTAATTTTTAATAATTATAAGTCATGCCACTTAATTTCCCACATTCATATTGTATTCTATGGACAAGTCCACCTAATATACATTGTATAGTATTGATGCAAAGTCAAAAGTATAAAAACAAAACAAAAGTCAATGTTGCATACAAGTAACGATATATATATATATATATATATATATATATATATATATATATATATATATATATATATATATATATATATATATATATATATATATATATATATATATATATATATATATATATATATATTCTTTTGCACATGGCTACCATGATTTTTTAATGGTTATTAGAATTATAATCAATTACTATACCACCATACCAAAACTTTGTATTTTTTTTTATAAAAATTAAAAATACAATAAATAAAGGCTATGCTTGATTTACCGAATAAAATACACAAAAAATAAAATAACTATTCTTAAGAAAGAGAATAGGCTAGGAATAAAATAGTTATTGTAATTCCATAATTTAGTACATAGCATAAGATAACTACTATATTCTAAGTAAATAACCATAATATTTTTATAAATTAATTTCATTATTTATATTAAAATTTAATATATTTTTTTAAAATTTTTTAAAAATAAAAAATTTTAAATTAATTGTCTAAATTTATTTCTTGTTATATTTATTCAAATTCTTTTTTGCAAAAAATTGATGGAGTAAGATTATATATATATATATATATATATATATATATATATATATATATATATATATATATATATATATATATATATATATATATATATATATATATATATATATATATATATATGAAAATATTAAAAAAAAGATAATAGCAGTGAGTTTAGACATGTCAATATTTTTTTAAGAGTAAAAAATAAAAACACTCTATTTCATAGTGTAAAAAAATACCAATCCTTTAATTTTTTATGAAATATGTATTTCATAAAAATTGTGTAATTATTATTTTATGGAATTAATATTTTTTGTCTAAAATTTGAACTAAATTAAGGAATAATTAATCTTTACATAATAATTATTATATTTCTAGTCAATTTCATGAAACAAACATCACTAAAAATGTTTTTTTACTTATATATTCTTGATATTATAATAAATATAATTAGTTTTATTTTTTTTGAAACATTAAATATATTTTAAAGATAGAGTGAAAAAGTAAAAAAATAGTACTGATAATAGAAATGTATCAATCTTTTGAGACATCTAAAAAAGAAAAAAAATATATCAATCTTTTTAAGATGGAGGAAATAATTAATTATGTATACTTAGCTAATTAAGATGAGTATAAATAAATAAGGCTTAATATATAAATTTATCCATTTTAGACGATTTTATAATTATATCATATTTTACAATTTATTCCATTTTATAATTATATCATATTTTTAATTTTAGACGATTTTATTCCAATTTGAAAATTTAATTGCAATTGGAGAAAACGTGCACCATGTTTTCTCTCAATTATCATTTTTATATAATAAAAAAATCATTTTTGAGGGATTCAACAATAACTTAATAAAAAATAAAAATAAATCAATAACTTAATAAAAATAAATTAATTAATTAAAAACCAAATCATAGTATATTAGGCCATTTATTTATTTATACAAATTATATTTTTGTTGTATACAACAAATTATATATTTACTTATTAATTGTTACTCATTAAACTTCTCTGTCGTAATTAAAAAATACCTAGAAAATAAGCATTTCTATTTGTTTGACTAGGGTTTGTTTTTTTTTTTTCTTACTTATTTTTATTTTTTTTTATTAAGTTATTGACGGGTCTCCCAAAATTTTTTTATTGTATAAAGTGCCAATTAAGTGAGAAAATTATCCGCTTGTGCAATTTAATTTTTAGGTGATATTTAGTTTGTGAAATAGAATATATAAAAAATAAAATAATTATTATTAAGAAATAGACTAAGATATAAATAGAATAATTATTTTAATTTTATAATTTAATTTTTAATATAGAATAATTATTATATTCATATAAATGATCATAATATTCTTATAAATTAATTTCAGTATTATTAATAACAAATTAAATATAATTTTATTAAATTTTATTTAAGAAATAATTTAAATACATAATAAATAAAATTTTTATTTAATTTAAAATTTAAAAAATAAAAAATGAAAATGAAAATTTAAAAAAAAAAACAAAGCAATAGTAATGAATTTGAGCTTACTAAAATTTTTTTGGATAAAAATAGAAATATTTTATTTTATAGTTTAAAAAATACCAATTTTTTAATTGTTATTCATTGAAATTAATGTTCTTATATAAAATTTAAATCAAAGTTTAAAATAACTATTTCATATGGAATGATTATTTTATTTCTTAACTATTCCATAAACTAAACATAGCATTAATGTATAATTGTAACTAAATTTTTAAATTAAGGTAAAATCATCTAAAAATTAAAAATAGGATATAATTAAAAATGTAAAAATTAGGAAAAATTTATAGGTTAAGCCAATAAATAAATAAATAATATAGTTACATTTGGAGCCCAATTAAGGATTGGTCTTCTTTCGGTAGATAAGATAAGATTAAAAAAGAAAAAAAAACTCTTGATTTTTGACAAATGGCTCAATTAAGCCTTTAAGAAATCTGTTAGCCGTTTAAGCGTATAATTTTTATTTTTTAGCTTTAAAAGCCCTTGACTCTAAAGATGTTAATTCCATGGTTAGGAAATGGTTGAGCCCTACATGGCAGCAAGGCTTTTTTTGGCTGACACATTTCATTTGGCTTGCTGAGCCCTTAAGAAATTATAATTTTCATTAATAAAATTAATTCATTAAATTCATATACTAAATTTATTAATAAAATTATTGATGCTTATAGCTAAATTCATTAATAAAATTTTCAATAAAATTTAATAATTGCTTAAGTGTTAAAAAATAAAATTAAATTAAAAAATTCAACAATTGCTTTTCTTTTTTTAATTTTCTATTTTCAAATAAACAATTTAATATGTAACTATTAATTATTAAATAATAATAATAATAATAATAATAATATAGTTAAATTTTTAATTTATTTTGAAAATAATATGTAGTTAAAATTATATTCTTTTTATCCATAAATTAAAGTCCACTTTTATTTTGATAAAGATTAATATTTATATTTATTTTATTATTTTATTCTTATTATGATCACAAATTGCACTAATTATTTTATAATAATATGATTGATTATAACTATACTAAATGAAATATTTGAAAATACAATAATAAATTTAACTTAAAAAAATGGACTATTTATTTTGAGCATCTCAAAAAGGAATTGTAAACTATAATTTATATACAGAGAAAGAAATTTAGTTAAAAATAATTTTTTTATTTTGAAAATTATAATTTTAGCTATAATTTTTTAAAAAATTATATATATATATTTTTTTTCAATTGAGGATTGGTTTTCTTTCAAGTTTCAACTTCTATTTGGCTTAATACTAATAATTAATTAAAATCAATGATTATTTGGCTTCAGCTATACTTAATTTCCTCAATGTGTGCCGTGACACTTGTGTCTTATCAAACTCGAAAGGTAGAGCCGGCAAAAAATTATTATTAATATTTAATACCATAATCAAAGGGGTACCTCCTCAGCCTTTACTTCTATTATTCTTTCATAATTAATAAATATCTTGCTTGTTTCGTTTGCCTTCTAGGTTGGTTTTTGTGGCGATGAGATGCAACGAATGGAGTGATGGAATACAAATAATGTTGCATATAATTAGGGATATTTACATGATAGACTTGAGACCATAAAACATTATGGTTCCAGAAGATATAATCAATATTATATGTATAGTAAAAATATTCAAACGATAGTTTGGCACAATTAATTAATATAGTAGATTTAATACATAAAGATTCTAGGTTTGAATTGCATAAAATATTGAATACTCTTATTTATTTTTCCATTTATTCTTTGTTTTTTCTCTATTTTTTTATTTTTTCTTTTTTTTTTCTTTTTGCTTTTTAATAAAAAAATTTAAAAATTATATTAATGGTTGAATTTTTTTATTTGATTTTTCTAATGATTCTTAGTATTATTAATTTTTCAACATAATTTTTGTTTATAAATTTTAATATTTTTATAGGTAATTTTTTTAAATGATTTTTAAGAAAAATTTTACATTTTTATAACATATCATTTTTTTTTTTTAAAACAATGAATTTTCAAAAATTATTTTTTTAAATAATAATAATTATTTTAATTAAATTTATATTAATTTTTATAAGAAAAAGATTAATATTAATGGTTGGATTTTTTTATTTGATTATTATAATGATAATTAATTTTAATATCATTAATTTTTCAATGTAATTTTTATTTATAAATTTTAACATTTTTGTGAGTAATTTTTTTAAATGGTTTTTAAAGATAATTTAATAAAAAGATAAATATCATATTTATCTTTTTTATGATAGTGAATTTTCAAAAATTAAATCTTTTTTTTAAATAATAATAAATTTATTGAAAATGCACTGTCAAATATAATTTATATAGTAATAATGTTCACCACTTATAAGCAATATGTTTATTAAGTATTACTTATAAATTTATCAAATATATAGTGTAGGTTCATCATTTGTAAACTGTAAATTTATATTAAACTTTAAATTGTTAAATTTATTAGATCTATAGATTTATCACATATTACTATTAAATTTATTAGATATAACGTTCGATTCATCATATATCATATGCATATTCATTATTTTTTATTGTCAGATTAATAATTTAATTATTATATTATTTAATTTTATTCATTCCTCATGTTTATAATTTTTATTCTTTAATATTTTACATATAATTATAAGATTTATTAGATTTAAAATTTAAGTTCATCACATATAACTATCAAGTTCATTAAATATAATATTTATGTTTATCACATATAACTATCAGGTTCATTAGATATATCACATGCAGATTTATTATCTTTTACTGTCAGATTCATGATTTAATTATTCTATAATTTAATTTTATTCATTTCTCATATTTATAATTTTTATTCTTTAATATTTCACATATAATTATGAAGTTTATTTGATTTAAAGTTTTGATTTATCACATATAACTATCAATTTCATTAGATATAATGTTTAGATTAATCATATATTATATGCAAATTCATTATATTTTACTGTTAGATTCATAATTATAAATCAATACTAAATTATTTTTTTTATTAATCAATAACTAACTCTATTATATCAATCAAGTAGAATTCCAAGTAATATAAGTAACAGATTCATTAAATATTACTTATAGATTTATCAAATATATGGTGTAAGTTCATCATTTGCATGCTATAGATTCATGAATTATACTAATAAGAGAATAAAATATATATTTTTAAAAGTGATGAATTTATATTTTATATATTATAAACCTATATTTTATAACTGATGAACTTATCATTTATGATTTATAAATTTTGATATATTAGTTTATAACAAAAAAAAAAAATTTGATATTACTTTAATAATATAAATATTACAACAAAATTTTAATATCATAAAAAAATATTATTTTATAATTAATTTAAATAAATAATATATAAATTATTAATTTTATATAAAATTATCGAAAATAAATTTTATTTGATGCATTTAAATAATTTACCTAAACAAATATAAAATAATATTTAATAACTCTATTAGTTTTTTAAATTCAATATAAATAAAAAATCAAACTGAAAATTTCATAGAAATAAATAAAAAAATATTTATGAAAAATTCAACTATTAATATAGTTTTTTCTTATAGAAATAAATATAAATTTAATTAGAATAATTAAACAAATAAAAAAAATTTAACTATTAATATAATTTTAATTGCAAATATAAAAAACCAAAAAGAAAAAAATGAATAACTAAAAAAGGGAAAACAACAAAGAATAACTAGAAAAAAAAAAAAAAAGCTACTGCTTAGATTTTAACCCACAATCTCAACGGAAGGAAATAAGTTTTATACGTTAATCAACTATACCAATCAGTGTTATTACTTATTTTATTATGTATATAATAATTAAAATTTTTGGATCTAGATCTATGATGCAAGGTAGACCTAAATTCATAATATAAGAACTCATATAATTAAATGAATAATACGACCTGACTTATCTCTAATAGATTCAGTTCAGATTTTCTCTCTAATTAATTATTATCTCCATTTCAAAATATTTATAAGTTAAGGTTTTAGACTTTGATTAGTACGTAAATTAAAAAATTTATTTTTTAAGATAAAAAAACTAAAATATCTTTTTTTTTTTTTAATTTTGATGTGAAAAAATAAAATTAATACAAGTGTTTAGTAGAAAAATAAAAGAAAAGCAAAGTTGAAAAAAATAATAAATATCTTTTTAAAATTCAAAAACAACAAATATTTTAGAATAAAAATAGTTTTTTAAAATGACAAATATTTTGAAATGGAAAGAATAGATAACATGAGATGAAAGGTTTAAATATATTAGTTTGTAATCTTCAGTTTTATTTTGTAAATGGATAAGATATTTTAAGAAAAAAAATATGTATATAATAACCTGTTAATATATATACATATAGTATGAGAAAATAAAGTGAGTTATTCCATTTTTTGCTTTCAATGAATTATCTACAATATCAATACCTTGAAATTATATTTCTTGATGAGAAATATAATATAACAGCACATAATAAATTGATCAAAATAAAATTAATTTGTATTAAAGAAAAAGCGAGCAAAATATAATGTAATTTGTTAGATTTGTTTATGATGGTAACTTTAGAGAAGTTGAATTTTGTAAATGGAGGAGAAAAAGTAAGAAGAAGAAAGGGAGAATATATGTTAATCAGTATTCGATCACCGGTCCGATTTTTAAAACACTGATATTAATCAATTCAATTCAATATTTTTTTAATAATTAGGCTTATAATAAGTTACGCTTACCTCTAACACAAAATGACTTTAAGTCATTTTAGTTTGATTTTCCTTTTTATTATAACACTTTCTTCTTTCTTATTCATAACGAATGAGGGACTTCCCACAATGTCATACTCTAACAATATCGTAATAACCCAACTTTATACCAGTTGTACGTGCCAAGTATAAAAGATCAAGGTATGCTAGAAATTTATTAATGTTTCTAAGTTAGTGACAATTAAGAATTTTAGGATCCTTAAAGCAAGTATATATGAGAATTTTTTTCACGTCCAAATTAAACAAGTCCTAAAAGGTTAATGGAATTAGAATGTGGTATATAAATGGAGATAGGTAAACCCTAAACCTTGTATCTGTATCAGGTATACGTATGAGGACTTGTGAATGAGGTCTGTTATGCAATTTGGAATTTGATTCATATAGAATTGAGTTGTGTGTTGAAAGTAAAGTATGTAATTCCATAGAAATTTGAAAACTTAAGTGAATGGCTGATGAATTAGGAACCTATAAATGGGTCCATAAGGTGTTAGTCAAGGAATTCGGATTAGTATAAGAGCAATGTAAGTTGTTAAACTAAAAGTTAAAATTAAATTGTTAAGTAGAAAATACTTAAAGAAAATGAGGAAGTAAAAGGAAATTATAAGAGTGGCAATTTTATAAATAATTTCAAGTTGTGGACTAATTATATAATAAGAAATAAAAATAAAAAAAAAATAGAAATTGATACTTGGTCAAATCGAAGGAAGACAAATGGAAAAATTATATTTTGACAAAATTTGAATGATTTACTACCAAAATTAGATAATTTGCCATAAAAATCTCTTTTCACTTATCTTAAAAATTCTTTCTATTCTACTTATTCTGTTCATCTTTTTCTATGCACTAAAAACACTCTCAATAAAGAAAGAATGAAACACTCCTCCACCATAGAGAGAGAATTTGGCCAAGCTAAATTTGAAGGAAGAGTTTGAGTTTTAAGGTAAATTCTCTAAGTTGAAACCTTTAATTTGATGTTGAATTGCAAGTGAGGCATGAGTTTCTTCTTGGGTTTTTCTTTAGTGCACTACAAGAAAATCGCGAAATAGCGACGGAATATTTTGCAGCAGATTACTGATAACCAGCGACAACTTTTATAAATAATAGAATTAATAAATTTTAATAATACAACGACAGAATACAAATAGATTAGCGACAAATTAACGACGGATCAGAAATAAAATATTTCTGTCGCTAAAAATAGGCACGAAAAATTGGCGCCACTTGTTAGCGACAGATTTGCATCAATTTAGTGACAGAATTAGCGACGAATTTTTCTGTCACTATTTTGGAAGCTAAAATTTAAAAATTAATTTTCCATTTTATTTTACCGACAGAATTCATAAAAATAGCGACGGAAATCCGTCGCTGTTTTTAATTCTTTTTTTTTTTTTTTTATCTTAAGTTGCTGCATGTGAACATTTTCTTTTGTTTTTCCCTTTCCCGTTTATCACTTGAGCTGTTTTAGTTCAGGTTTTCCAAAAACAAAAACCCAATTCAATTTTCTCTTCAAATTTCACTAATTTGTTTGAAATTTCGACAATGGGCTTTCATTGAAGGAGGTGTTGTGGGTTGTGTGGTTGCTGTCCTCCACCGAATTCGTGGTCTGTCTCTCTGTCGCTTCTGGTGGTTTGAGAACCCCGCTCATCGCCGGCTGAATTTCATTTTCTCAGATTGTTTGGTTAGAAGAGGTTTTGGTGTGTTGTATGGTCGCTAGTCGCTGGGATTTGGTGAACTGCTGGTCCCCCTATGATTTGCTTGTCTCTCTCGCTTCTGGTGGTGGGTGAAGCTCCTGTACATCGCCGGCTGAACCTATATGACCTCTTTTCCTCATATTATTTGCTTATAATTTTTGTCATTTTATATGAAAATCCATGTTAATAATATGAATTGGGTATTGTGATTTTGGGATTTTGGTTGAATTACCTTATGGGTATTGTGAGAATATGGATTTTTTTTTGTCCGATTTCTATTGATTTGGGTAATTGATTTTGTTGGTTGTTAAATTTGAAGCGATTATCATTTAAATCAGATTAACGAATCTGGTAGTGAGATTTTGAGGATTTTGATTGAATATGCTGCTATGTTGCTCTTCCTCTGGGTTTGTATAAATATGGGAATGGTTTTAATTTTCATGGGTCTAATTATGTAATATACATTTACCCTTCAAGAATTAATGGTAGTCTTGATTTGTGTTTGAGTCTGGGTTTTGATTTGCATTGGTGTTTATTGATTTTAGCTTGAGATACAGTTTGGTATTCTCAATTTGTTGGCTTTGCATATGGCTTTATCGTGATTTCTTTTGTTCCCTCTGTCCTGAATCGGGTCTGGGATTATTATTGATAGTTTCTGTTTGAAAGCTTATATTACTTGTTGATGATTCTAATTTTCATAAATTCCTCTAACTTGGATTTGCAAAAATAGTTGTGTTTGCTATTTTTTTAGAATTCATAATTCAAGTTTATAAAATGGTCTTGCTAAGTTTTCAATTTCAATGTGATTAAATAGGTTATAGAACTGTCTTGATGTTTTCTGAAATTGTTAATGTTAATATTGCTGGCTTTGATTATTGACATGCATATATATGTTGGTTTTGTTTCCTTTAAAATTCTGAAAAATCTTGAAGATGAATGGTTTGATATCACTTTTATTTATTTTATTGGCATTTTGATAATTTTAGTCAATGTTATTCAATTTTAACAATTTTAAATTAGTTTAGTTTCTTGTTTTATAAGTTGATGTTAAATTTATTTTTCCTTCAAATGTGCAATTTCATGATGGATTAAGGGTTGTGAAAAGAAATAAAGATTAAAATTATCGAAATACAAATATTACAAGTACATAATAGTAGGAAAAAATGAATTTTACATAATGTTCATTGCATGCATATCACAAACTTAATAGCAGTAGTGCATAAATACATGCTAAGGTAATCATCTTGTATGAAAGCTAGGCTGAATTTATAGACAATCACCTGTAAATCAAGAAAACATTACTATAAATACATGTACAAATGACCAAATAACAGAGTCTAGTGCATAAATAGAATGACAGCCAGAGAAGAGATGGAGCTAGGATGGAAAAGGCATTGTTTCCGTTAACTTGTTTGGATCATAAAATAGCAATAGAATAGAATAAACTTTTTTATATGGAACAGTTATTTTCCAATTTGTAGACAATCACCTGTAAAAATTTATTATAGACAATCACATGTAAAATTTTATTATAAAAATCGAGCTTCTCAATTATGTGAAAAAATACACCAAAATAGATAAAAGGGATTTAAAATTTACATTTCATTACTATAATACTAAAATGAAAATTAAATCAAATTTATAGTTGAATAAGTCAATTGGTTACAAGAATATTATTATTTTTTATATTATTAATTTTCTAAAAATAATAAAAAGTTTACTGCTCATAAAATTATATGAAAATCAAATACATAATTATTTTATATTCCTTAGAAATAACCTTATGAGAAATCTAACTACTTTCTAAGAAGTTACAATATTACGTGATGTTAAATGATACCTTAGTCTATTCTTGCACTAGAAAACTAATGATGCCTGCAAATTGGGATGGTAATTTTTTTCTCGAGGCTCAAAATTCCATCCAAATCCACTAAAAATGGAAATGAATTGATAATATAATTATCTAAAATTCTATTCAAGTCATAGTTTAAAAGAAAATTGCATTATCTAAGAATTTCTGCAAAAGATAATTATAAAATTAGTGTTTAAACTTTGATAAAAATTTTGTTTCATCATTTGAAGTTTATTCTTTAATCAAAAGTATGAATGTATATATATATATATATATATATATATATATATATATATATATATATATATATATATATATATATATATATATATATATATATATATATATATATATATATATATATATATATATATATATATATATATATATTTTCAATCAAACATGTTTTACCATAATTTGTCGAAATAATTGTTATTTATTTTTTTTGCCTAATATAATAAACATTTAGTAAATGCATAAAGTCACCTAATATTGCCTAAAATAGCAAAACTAATTAAAATTTTATAATAGCAAATGCAGAGTAGAGAGTGTTATTTCTTTCTAAGAATAGAGAACTATATAGGATCCTCAATATCAAGAGCTAGTTTAGCCTCCACACTAACTTTACCCATAAATTTTCCAGGAAAAGCTATTTGATTAGGTATGTGATGAGTTCCAACAAATTGAGCAGGATTTCTTTGCTGGTATATTTGTTTAGGTTTCATCTTGTTCTTGTCAGAATTAGAGAAATTGTTCTTGCCATTATTACTTAAAGCTTGGTGTTGAGTTTAAACTTGATTGATGGTTTTAGGCTTACAAAAGATTAAATTCCTCTTCAAAACCTCTCTAAGAAGAATTAGAGGTTTTGGTGGCATTGTCACAGTAGGGATAACAGCTTAGCTTTGTGGTTTCTTTTACTGCTGCTTCTGTTCTTGCTGTGTCTTGGCAGTGGTTTCTTCTGCTGCTTCTTCTGTTATTCTATTTTGGCTTTGTGGTTTCTTCTGTTGCTTCTTCTTTCTTGTTGTGTCTTGGCAATAGTTCTTGCTAATTAATTATGAATTTAGTGTTGCTTAAAGCTATAGCTAGTTTGTCTGTGCGTGTGTGTGTACTGTGTGTATATATTTAATGCAGCAGACATTAGCTTTTTAATATATGTATATAATACTGAATTATATATCCAATTTTTATTTTTGTAAATAAATATGAATTATTTGTTCAAAGGGCAAGAACTTGAAGGCAGTGGCAGTACTTGATGAATATATATATATATATATATATATAGCTTGTTATAATTGTGATAAGGTTAAAATGGGTTTTGTAATTGTGATCATGGATAGGTCATCATAATACTGGGTGTATGTCTTGGCAGTGGTTTCTTTTGCTGCTTCCTCTGCTGTTCTGTTATGGCTTTATGGTTTCTTCTGCTGCTTCTTATTTCTTACTGTGTCTTGGCAGTGGTTTTGGCATGTCCGATAAAATACTACAGATTTTATTGTATGTTATAATATGGAACATCATATATATATATATATGGAAGATGCTATCGAATTTTCTCCAGATCTATGAAAATTAGATAGTTTAGTAAACCTTAGATAACCGTTTAGTATCATTCTCACTGTGATAGTGAGATGTCATTGAATTGTCCAATGTGGATAGTTTGGAAAATATCATTCTTTTCAATTAGGTAACATATTTAATCACAAAGTTGTCATTGAAATTTAAACAGTATGACCTATACGTTCTCGGGTGCACAATGAGGTAGGCATAAATATTTTATTTGTGCATATTTCAACTAGTGCACTTCGAGAATTGTAGGGACATGCTATCAAAATTTCGATAGCTTTATGATTAAAATCACGTGCCATTAATTGATTGCATAAGAATGGTTTTCTGAATGGTTAGGTTCTTACCTTTTAAGAAAGGAGATATAAGGATTAATAACAGATTTAGGTAAAGTGTGAGGATTTATGTTTAGAGCTACAAACTTTATGGTTATTTCGTTTTGCTAGTGGATTATAATAAGTTGATATTTCACATTCTTAATATTCTATACCTACAGGAGTGCAAGATGACTTTAAATCGACAATGGATGTATGTTAGAACAATTGATGGGTATTTAAATCCTAATTTTGTGGAAGGGGTAGATCAGTTTATTGAGTTTGTCTGTTGCCAAGTTGGATATAAGCAAGGAATGCAAATTAAGTGTCCGTGCAAAAGGACTAGTTGTCAGAACCATAGTTATGAAGATGTGGAAGTTGTGAAGCTACATCTTTTGCGACATGGATTTGTTTCAGATTACTATGTATGGAAATTGCATGGTGAAGAAGAAAATGTTGGGACATCTAATCAGATAAACTTTAATTTTGGTATAGGTGAATCAGTCAGTCAGCCAAATTCGTCAGATGCATTTAATAGATTAGTTATGGATGCGGCTAGTCCAGACTTTAATTGGAATGCTACAGAAGAAGCTCCTAATCCATTGGATCAAAATTTATATGATATGCTCAGTGATGCTAATAAAGAGTTGTGGCCAGGATGTGAGAAACACTCAAAGTTATCTGTTGTGGCTCGGTTATTGAACATGAAGGCAGAACACCACTTATCTGAAAAGTGTTATGACGATATGTTATCATTTATCAAAGAGATCTTACTAGTAGATAACATGATGGTTGATAATTTCTATTGCACTAAGAAGTTAGTCAAAGGTCTAGGACTTCCGGTGGAGAAAATTAACTGTTGTAGTAAAGGTTGCATGATATATTGGAAGAGTGATTATGATATGCTCAGTTGCAAGTTCTGTGGTCAACCCAGGTTTAAGGCACCTAGACGGGATTCTACGAAACAAAAGAAAAATGTTGCATATAAGAAGATGTATTACTTTCCTCTAACTTCTAGACTTCAGAGATTATATGCCTCAGAATCCACAGCAAAGTACATGACATGGCATGCCAACCATGATGAGGAAGAAGGCATTATGCGCCATTATTCAGATAGTGAAGCATGGAAGCATTTCAATCAGACTCATTTATCTTTTGCATCTGAGAGTAGAAATGTAAGACTCGGACTATGCACAGACAGATTTCAGCCTTTTGGACAATCAGGACAATAATACTCCTCGTGGCCAGTAATAGTCACCCCATATAATCTGCCTCCGTGGTTATGTATGAAGGAGGAGTACATGTTCCTTACGGTAATTGTTCCAGGCCCAAAGAACCCTAAGGACAAGTTAGATGTGTATTTACAACCTTTAATCGAAGAATTGAAGCAATTGTGGGATGATGGAGTTTGGACATATGATGTGTCAACTAAGCAAAATTTTCAGATGAGAGCTGCTTTGATGTGGACAATAAGCGATTTCCCGGCATATTCGATGTTATCTGGCTGGAGTACTCACGGACGACTAGCTTGTCCTTATTGTCATGATGAAACTGATGCATTCACCTTACCTAAAGGTGGAAAGCAGTCCTGGTTTGACAATCATCATAAGTTCTTACCACCAGATCACTCATTTCGACGTGATAAGACCCATTTTAAAAAGGGAACTGTGGTTGAAAAGTCATCACCCCCATTACGGTCTAGACAACAGATCCTTGAGGAAATCGAGAAACTGACTTTGAAAAAGGTTATTGAAGTTGGTGCAAATGATCATAATGCTCGTATTTGTAAGAGTTGTGCTTGGAGGAAGAGAAGCATCTTTTGGGATTTACCTTATTGGAGTTCCCTTCTCATACGTCACAATTTGGATGTGATGCACATTGAGAAAAATGTTTTCGAGAATGTATTAAACACTATAATGAATATAGATGGGAAGACAAAGGATAATGCCAAAGCTAGAGTTGATATGAAGCTATTATGTAGGAGACCCGAGCTTGAACAAGATGAAGTAACTAAGTTATATCCAAAGGCATGCTACACCTTGGATAAAGAGTCAAAAAAAGTCCTATGTGAATGGGTGAAGAGCCTTAGGTTTCCAGATGGATACGTGTCTAATATGGGTCGATGTGTTGACATGAGAAAATATAAATTGTTTGGGATGAAAAGTCATGATTGTCATGTATTCATGCAGCGACTATTACCAATTGCTTTTCGTGCATTTCTCCCAAATAAGGTTTGGGAAGCTATTACAGAATTGAGTTTGTTTTTCAAAAATCTTACTTCAACTGTGATTCATGTAGAAGACATGGTTAGATTAGAAGAAGAAATTCCAGTCATTCTATGCAAATTAGAGAAGATATTTCCTCTTGGTTTTTTTGACTCCATGGAACAACTTCCAGTTCATTTGCCTTACGAAGCGAAGATTACAGGTCCAGTTCAATATAGATGGATGTATCCATTTGAACGGTATAAATATTTTATGATATTCAACTTATTAATGTTCATCATCTATTCTAGTATTTTAACTTCTATTTTTTTAATATAACTCTATAGTTTCCTTTGACACTTGAAAAACAATGTCAAGAATAAATCTAAGGTTGAAGGTTCTATATGCAATGCATATTTAGTGGAAGAAACTTCATCCTTTTGCTCCTTTTATTTTGAACCTGAGGTGTGCACAAGGCATCGAAAAGTGCCACGAAATGATGATGGAGGACAGGTAGAAGGAGAAGAAATAGAAAAGAACATTGCAATCTTTACTCATCCAGGTCGTCCATATGGAAAAGCAAAAATAAGGCGTTTGACATTAGAGGAGTATAATGCAGCTCGTACATACATTTTGTTGAATTGTGAAGATGTTTCTCCATTTATCGAGTAAGTTAATAGATAGAGCTGCTTTAATGTCATTCTTATCCCTTATTATGAAATTATAATTCATCATTTAATGATTTAATTTTCTTCTAAGGGTCTACATTAAGGAAGTTCGAATCTCTCAAACAACAATCACTGATACGGAGATAGATGACATATTAGAACATGAATTTGCTAGTTGGTTCGAATTATATGTGAGTGCTTCTTAGTAATCATTTATAGTTATCAATGATACTTAATACAACAATATTGGCTTATTAATTATAACATTTTATATTTTATTTGGTAGGCAAACAATCCAACAAATGGCATCTCGAACCCTTTCATACGGTCTTTAACAATGGGTCCTTTATGGACTATTACTTCTTATCCTGTGTACTTTGTCAATGGATACAAATTTCACACTGAAGTGCATAGTGATAGACGAGTCACAAATAATAGTAGAGTCTGCATTAAAGGACAATCAAGTGATTATTATGGTCGATTAATAGAGATACTGCAACTGGAGTATCTGGCACTACCAATCAAGAGGACTGTACTATTTAAATGTGATTGGTTTGATCCAAAGCCAAATGTAGGGATGAAAATACATCAAAATTATAATCTTGTTGATATCAATATGAGAAGAAGATTTAATAAATACGAACCATTTATCTTAGCAATGCAAGCAGTTCAAGTGTATTATGTCTCATATCCTGGTTGTAAAGGTGTCGATATAGACTGGTGGGCTGTGTGCAAGATTAAAGTTAGACCAGTTGTCGAGATAGCCAAATCTCAAATGAACACCCTTTCATCACGTGTTTCACCTTTCCAGGAGGATATTGTGGATGCTAGGGAAGTGTCGCTTGCATCTATCGATGAGGATTAATCACTTAATGATCCACTTGGTTTTTATAATATATTAGACACTGAAGAGGTTGAAACAAAAGATGAAGCACCGATAGATTCATAAACAAAAAGGGAAGCATAATTTGATGAAGAGTTGGATGATGTTGAAGATAGTGATTCAGATGCATAAGATCGTTTAATATTTTGTTTATCTAAAGACATGTTGTAATTCTATTATTGTAATAATATAAAATATTTTGTAATAACTTTATTATTGTGATAATATAAAATATTTTGTTTTACTTGTATGTAATTATCTTGCTTGTGTGTGAGTATATAAATGTATAACAGGCAAAATATTCTTTTTTTTTAATAATTTAATTTCATATGATTCAGGTATGGATAGAGGTCGTGGGAGAGGTAATTTCCCTATTAAGAGGCGTGGCAGAGGTACTGCACCTAGTAGGGGACGTGGTAGAGGTACTACAGATCTAAGTCCATTACGTCCTTAACTTCAGTCATCGACTCCGTCAGTACTTCACCCTATTGATGCTCCTCTGAGTTCATCGACACTTCCTTCTAGTTCGACAGCACCTCCTTCTATTAGGCATCCTCAACCACTTAATACTGATGCTCCTCCAAGTTATCCGGCAACAGGCACTTCATCATCATCATTGTCTATTCCTAATCATGATGACACACCTGGTGAGGTAGCACCCACTCTTATAAGAAGCAATACTGCATCAGCATCAACTTCTGAGACCGGTCGTAGCTCTTCGCAGGGTGCTTCTGCTTTTCCACTTATTGAGACTTATGAGAGGCGTGATGGAAAGATCATTGTCACTATTTTAAATTCAAATGAGTTAAGTATAATTTCGTTTATAATTTTTTTAATACCAATTTCACAAATTTAATATTTGACTAATATTATATATTAATTATTTATAATTTATATATTATAGCTTGTTTCCATCTAGCGAGTGTGCAAAGATGATCACTAAGATCTTCAAGGAAAAGATATATCCAAAAGGCTTTTTTTGGAAGGAAGTGCCAAAAGAAGTTGAGGATTATTATTGGGAAGAATTTAAGGTAATTAATATAAACATTAAATGTTTTAATTATAATTTGATTATTTGTTTGAATTTTACCTCTAATTTGATTATTTGGCTATAGAATTTGATTATTTGTTAGAATTTTAGCTGTAATTTAATAAGCAAAACTAATGATTATTATGATAGATTTGTGTTATGGCGGAAGGGATTATTACTTGGAGGCCCAAGCTGGGCAATTTATATGATAATGTATTATGTTGATGATATTGAAGTGTTTGGGCAATAATTATATTGTTTTTTCAACTGTTAATAGGAGGATAATTCCAATATATAGGGAAAATTTTGCCAAAATTTCTATAGATTTTTAATATTTGTATTCATAATTATGCTGAATTTTGTGTTAATTGATCTAATTACCTTATATATATTTGTTTAAGTTAAACATTAGTAAATCACTGGTATAAATTCCACTTGTTAATACGAGAAATTTCATATATATGGAGGAGGTTTTTGTCAAAGTTTATATATATATATATATATATATATATATACCTGTAATTTGATTATTTAACCATAGAAAATTGATTATTTGTTAGAATTTTACCTGCAATTTAATAATCAAAATTAATGATTATTATGATAAATTTGTGTTATGGTGGAAAGGATTATTACTTGGAGGCCTGGGTTGGGCAATTTATATGATAATGTATTATGTTGATGATATTGAAGTATTTGGGTAATAATTATATTGTTTTTCCAACAATTAATAGGAGGATAATTCAAGTATATAGGGAAAGTTTTGCCAAAATTTCTATAGATTTTTAACATTTGTATTTGTAATTATGCTGTATTTTGTGTCAATTGATCTAATTATCTTATATATATTTGTTTAAGTTAAACATTAGTAAATCACTCTATAAATTTTAATTCCATTTATTAATATTAGAAATTTCATATATATATAAGGAAGGTTTTTGTCAAAGTTTATATGTATATATATATGTAGTCAATTTTAACACTTTCTTGCAGAAAAATTTTGTTTGGGATAGGGCTATAGATTCAAAGGTAAAAATTGCTTGGAAAACGAAGTGTGCATTGCGATATTCTGATATGGTTAGCAATGTAAAAAGGTCTGGTAAAAAGCCCAAGTTTCTTGAAGAGGATGTCTATAAGAAGTGGTGCGAGGAATGGCAGAAAGATCATAGGATAACAAAGTCTGATACGGCATCTAAGAATCGCCGTTCTGAATTAGGGGGAGATGGTAGTGGGCCATCCTGCCATACGGGCGGTTCTATCTCCCATGAGGAGCATCACCGTAGATTGGTTAGTATATATTTTAATTTACTATATAAGTACAAATTTTGTAAATGTCTTTGTTTGTGAAAAATATAAAATTTAACTACTTTGTAATGTTTCAAAGGCTTCTACATTGGGAAGAGATCCACTGCCAACAGAGATTTTCATCCGCACTTATACTAGGAAGGCCGATGGAAGTTTTATTGATTCTCACTCAAAGGCAGTCCATATAAGTCTAAAATTTTATTTGTTATTCTAATTCATTTATGGAATTTTTTTATATAATTAAAAATTTTTCTAATGATGGAAACAATTCAAAATTTTTTAATAGGATGAGATTATGAGATTGCGTGGAGAGATGTCTCAGACAATCCTAGGATCCGATCAGCCAGCTATTGCTGATGAGTTAGAGCTATATTTGAGAGCCATTGGAGGGGAGAACAAGAAGAAGAGAATTTATGGAGTCGGTTCTTGTGCATCGTCATATTATGGACATTCAGGTGGTAGCTCATCCTCTACTACTTACCCACCATCTGCCCCTTCTCCTGCTCCTTCCCAGCCAAGCAATGAACAGGATATGATTCGATTGATTTCAAGTCCAAGAGTTCAAGAAGTTATTCAGCAACAGTTACAAAGGATAGTGTCAGAGAGAGAACGAGAGCTGACGGAACGCCTTCATCACTTGGAGAGTTTTATGATTGTAAGAGGCTTGGATCCTATTTCATCTGTCTAGAATGTTCCTGCGGGTAATGAAGATACTACTGCTGCTGCTGATGATGATAATACTGCGGCTAATAACCATGCATCTGATGATCCATCTCATACTAATGAGCAACATGATTAGGAGGATTATTTAGGACTCTATTATTAGTATTGTTGTGTTAAAACTGATTATACTCATACTTGTGTTAATCCTACTTATATATTTGTATATTTTATTACTAATTACATTTTTAGTATTCATATTAATATTGTTAAGAAACATATTAGTATATAAATATAAATATAACGTGTATAAATATATGCAATAATATAATAATAAATAAAATAAATAAATAAAAAACATTTGCGACGGATTTTTGCGATGGATTTGCGACGAAAACTAGTTTTAAGTAAAATATCGCAACGGATTTTTCCAACAGATTTGCAATGGAAAATTAAGTGATAAATTTTTAAGTAAAAAATTGCGATGGAATATATAGATAACAGTGATGGAATAAATTAATTTTTAATTATAAATTACGACAAAATTGTAACAGAATTTGTTAAATCAGCGACAAATTTTACCAAAATTTAATTCTAAACTCCAACAGATCAGTTACGGAACAGCAACGGATCAGCTATGGATCAGCGACGGAATTTCCGTTGCTAAATTTTCCAACATATTTTTAGTGTCAAAATTTCCGTCGTAAATCACCAACGGATTTCTCTTTCTATCGCAAAAAAATCACCAACTAGGATTATAGCAACGAAATTTATGTGGTCGCAATTCCATCGCTGATTTACTTTAGCGACGGAATTTTGTTGTTTAGCGACGGAAATTTCCGTCGCTATTTCGCGGTTTTCTGGTAGTGGTGAGTGGTTTGGCCATAGCTTGTATGGAGAGGAATTTTTTTTTTTCTAATTTCTAATTATAAATAAATAAGTTTATATGCATAATTAAGATGGAATTTCATCTTAAATCAAGTGTTTAGCTCAAAATCTAAATTAGCCTTCATGATTAGGGTTATAAGAAGTTGAACTAAGTGAAGAGTTGAAAATTGATTCATTTGTTTGGAAGTCTTAGAAACTAAACTTGGACAAGGTCAAAACATAAAAGTTGTAGATTTATGTTCCACCTATAAGATTGAAAAAAAGTTTGCTATATTTGATACATATAAGAAGATATTGCTATTGGAATAGTTCTGGCTCAGAATATTAATCCTGTAGTCATTCTGAGACTAACCATCCAGTTTGTGGACTTTGGAGATTGAATTAGGTGAATCACAAAACATGAGAAATATTCATTTAAATAATATCATGTAGAAGGGCTTTGCATTTAGATATGCACATTTTGAGATATGATTAAGTAAGTGGAATATGGTTAGACTGCCCTTGTACAGGAATAGGGTAGAGTTTGAAAAGTAACCATGAATTGTGTAGAACATATTCTAAGCTTAATTTTGGATATGTTATACCCTATATATCTCGTTTAGTATAAAAAATACTTAGGTCATTTGGGTTAGTAGAACTCAAGTTATTATAGAAATAGTCCTACAAGTTTAGGAAAATTTACTAGATTGTATATAAAAGCATAATGCTTTAATGTTGCATTCATGATAAATGAATTCATTTGTACATGTTTATTGAATGTAGAAGTATAAGAAGAACAAGGAATAAATGAGGATCAAGAAGATGAAGATCACCAATTTTGCCTTTGTTAGAAGGAGAAAGTTGTGCAAGAAAGTTGTTTAGTTGAGGTGAATGATTAATATTTTACTATACTTATAAGTTGTTCCCAAAATTCCTAATGTATACCATATTTTTGAATTGTCAGTAGATCAGTAAGAATCCTAATATCTTAAATCCTTCATATATGATGCTATGTTGATCCTTGAATCTTACTTAAGTTATCCATGATAGTTGCCTATTTGAAATCACATGTGTAGCTTCAGATTCTTCAAGATCGAATCCTATTGATTGAGTTGTTATTGATATTTTTGCTTCTTAAACTTGAATATCCAAAGTTTTATTGTATTATCTATAATGTCAATTGACTAGTGATTAAATTATCAAAAATGGTATAATGCCTTGAACCTAAAAGCAAAAATTCCATTTTTGATATGGGGAACATCAAACTATATGCACTCTTTATCCATTGGATAGGGTATTATATCCAGACTCTTACTAAGAAAGGTATTGGCCATGAGCCCTAGCATATCTTGCATAGTGATTTACTTGGCTTTATTCTGCAAAAAGAGCCTCTAACATGAGTTGTTTACTTGGCATTACTCCTGTCACGACCCATCTTTGAGCCGCGACTGTCCTAGGGCATAGGGAGACGTAAGGTCACCTAAACCCGTAGAACAACCTATAACTCATAAGCTGTTACCATTACGTTATCCTTAACCCAAGATTGTAGCTATAATTCCTTATTCCTTATTACCGATTACTGTGTTAATTACCCATGTAAAAGTCATTCAACGTCTAAATTCATTTTCATACTTATCGCTTTTGAACTCCATTTTTCAGTATTCTAATTGCAACTCAAGTGAGTATTAATCATGTATCTGAACTGTACTAAGATAATACCCAACTACACATATTAATAATACTCTAAGTTATACCCTTATTACAGAATTTAACAAAACATAGAGCTCTAAAGTGAAACTTCCAAAATACAACATAATATGTACATGATGATACCAAAACTAGCAACGTAGTTTCCAAGCGAAGATGTAGAACTTGGAATTTACCTTGCCGATCTATCAACTCGTCCTGAAAATAAATAATAACTATGGGGTGAGACAAAGCTCAGTGAGTACAAAACAATACTATATAAAATAAGCAAATGGTATGTGGTTTAATGAGAGTTTCTTGTAGCAATAAAAATAAAACGGATAAGGAGTTATTCTTATGGAATACTTTTCCATATACAATAAATATTGTAATTTCTTAGCAGAACATTTCCTTTCTTAGAACGGGGTGCTTTTCCCCATAATCAATTGAGTGGCAGTCTACGCCTTGCTCACTCTCCCATTCCTAGTCACACGTACAACTGATCAAGCCGTACGTACTGGGGACCTTAAACCCTTCCCAACTAAGGTTCAGATAATCTTTACCCTATCTACGGGTCCATTTCCATTGTGCACAAGGTTGATATATTGCCTCACATCAGAGGGGTATTCTGCTTATCATGATATCATTATAACATTTTATTTCTCTATCCATGAAATAATTCAATGGATAATATATCAACAAATAATCAAAATCCCTATCATTGATCATATTATGAGATTAAGCAATAAGGCTCATTTGGCTAAGTGCCATAAAGGATATTTAATTCAATAATCGGTAAAGCATATCATGCATGCCAAAGAGTTGCAATGCATTTTAATTAGGGAAAAGGATTCAACATTCATGCTTATATTTAAAGCACAAGTAATATAATATTATTAGGTACTCACCTCTTGCTCCTTAGCTCCTATACCAATAGTCCTAATGTAGATTATAACGAGGCTCCTCAGTATCCCGAGCAATGCCTTTGCCTTTCGATTCTACAAATACACCCAAACAATCGTATATTAATTTCTATTCCTTTAAGTTGCTAATCTAATTCTAAACTCAACTTAACATCAACTTCCTACTATAGTCACCGAAACACATTCCAATACATTAAACAATAGCAACTCAAACACATTAATTATTTAATCACTTTATTCCAAAATCCCATGCTGTCCAAATCCTTTCATCAAAACAATTAGGCTCCTTTTTCCTTTCTAATTCCTTAATTAAATCCTATGTTCATCAATGGCAACCAATGCAATCAATTTTCTAGCATTTAAGAGAATTAACAAAACTCAAAAATCAAAATCTCTAATTTGGTATATTCCAATTAGAGTTGAAAAATCATTTTCATCAACCACATTTCAAATTGACTTCATAAACATCAAATTGAATTAATCACAAGCTTATTTAGCCAATAAATCTTAAAATTCAAGTTTAAATCTTGAAACTTCCAATGTGACTCAAAACTCCAAGATTTAGGAAAAATTATCAAATTCATTTTCAAACTTCAAATTAAACATGGATTTATCAAATTAATACTCAAACAATCAACATTCATTCACCAATTGAAATTAATCTCTTTCAATTCCCATAAACCCCAACTTTACCAAATTGGGATGATTTGGGAAAAACCCAAAATTTCTCAATCAAATCTCAAATTGATCTTTCAAAGGTGAAATTAATGTCATGCAAAGCCTACAACAACAATCAAATATCAAACTACACTTCACATTACACACTTCCCTTATAACATGCATTATGCCTTCAAGAGTTTTAATTTTTGAATAAAATCTCTAAATTCAAAATTTTCATTTTTAAACCACTTTTCAACATCCCAAATAACCTTAGATATTGTTAAAAAAAAATTTTGGACACTTCCCCTAAAAACCCTAGTTTGGCCTAACCCAATATAAAGTTCCTTCTCATTGATCTTTCATGCTTACCTTGTTATTATTCACCTAATAAACCCCAAATCCTTAACCCCAATTCTCATATTTCATCACTTAACATGCCAAACTAACTTTTTTTCAAATCATTCCACCAAAATTCAATTATAGAAAACAAAAGAAAAGGAATAATTGTTAACAATTTATCACACTTAGGCTAAGGAAAGAAAGGAATTACTTAAGTAATGAATCTCACCTTGAAATGCTCCAAATTTAGCCCTAAGTTGAAGAACAAGTTGGGAGGTTTTTAGTCTTTGGTGAGAGTGAAATTTTTGGTGTAGGTTACAAATGAAATGGTTTAACACATTTTCATTTTATATACAAATAAAATCAATGGTGGTGATTTAATCCTACAAGATCAATGGTCATATTTTTACTTAAGATGGAGGGCTAAGATTGATCAAGATGGATGGTTGAGATGGCCCTTAGGTGTATGGTGACTAAGCATCATAATAATGAATTCCATCATCACCAAAACGAACATAACCATGGCGATGGAAAAGTAGGAAGCTTAGGTGTAAAGTTGACATAAGTCAACAAATATGGCTAACCTAACTCCTTCTCATCCTAACCCCTTATTAACTTGTTCTAACCATAATTTGATCAAGTTCCACCAAATCTAGAGCCCTTAGGGCCGGCCACTCCATGGGCTTGGGCTTTGAGTCCCAAAAAGCCCATCAACAAGCCCACCTGAAAACGTTTCCTGAACTTAAAAAGTTTTCATAACTTTTTCCCTTTCCTTTCACTTGGCATTTTAAATCTTACCTTCCCATATCATTATAAGCTTAAACTAATACACATTGCCTAAAATTAATTCAATAAAACATACAATAAATATTCATATTTCATAGAAATATACACTCAAGCACTTAGCACCAACAAGAGTCTGTGTCATCCTATCACTATGTGATTGATACTATACCCATAAATTTATATTTTATGGTATTATTATAACTCTGATGAGCTATTGAGACCTTGGATATTACATTCTACCCCCCCTTAAAAAAAATTCATCCACGAATTTTAAAACTTACCCATTATTGAAACAAATGCGGGTATCGTTGTAGCATATCGTTCTCGCTTTCCTAAGTGCATTCCTCCACATTGTGGTTATGCCATTGCACTTTTACCGTTGGTACTTCTTTGTTTCTCAGCTTCTTTATTTGTCGATCCAGGATGGCAATTGGAACTTCTTCATAAGAAAGGTCTCTGTCAATCTCAATATGCTGGGGTTGCAATATGTGCAATGGATCAGATACATACTTCCTCAACATTGACACATGAAATACTGGATGTACATGTTCCAGTGCAGGTGGTAGTGCTAACTTATACAAAACTTCTCCGACTCTACCGAGAATCTCGAAAGGTCCAACAAATCGAGGAGATAGCTTTCTCTTCTTGCCAAATCTTGTTACTCCATTGGTGAAACTTTCAAGAATACATGGTCCCCCATGGCAAATTGAATATCCTTCCTCTGAAGATCGGCATTGCTCTTATGATGACTAAAAGCAGTTTTCAGTCTCTCCCGGACAACCTTCACCTTTTCTGTGGCTTCTCTTATAATATCAGGGGCTTCCAGATATTTATTACCAACCTCTGCCCAACAGATTAGAGATTGACACTTTCTACCGTACAATGCTTCGTAGGGTGCCATTCCTATAGAAGAATGATAACTATTATTGTATGCAAATTCAATGAGCGAAAGGTGCCTATCCCAGCCACCTCCAAAGTCCATAACACACATGCAAAGCATATCCTCCAATGTCTAAATTGTTCTCTCAAACTGCCCATCAGTCTGCGGATGGAAAGCGGTGCTGAAGTCGAGTTGTGTTCCCAATGCCTCTTGTAATCTTTGCCAAAATCCCAAAGTAAATTGAGTACCTCGATCCAAAATAATTGAAAGTGGAACTCCATGCAATCTTACGATGTTATCAACATAAATACGAGCATAATCGATTGCTGTATACGTGGTTTTTACTTCGATAAAGTGTGCCGACTTAGTCAGTCTGTCCACAATGACCCAGATAGAGTCATAACCTTTCATCATCTTGGGTAGTCCCACTACGAAATCCATAGTAACACGTTTCGACTTCCACTCTGGCAATTTTATCTCCTGAAGCAATCCAGAAGGTCGTTGATGTTCGAACTTCACTTGCTGACAAGTAAGACAAGAGGCAACAAAATTCGCCACGTCTTTCTTTAATCTCGGCCACCAATGGCACCCGGATGTACACTATAAGGGGTCTGGTGTGATTCCTTCAAAATTTTCTCTCTTAGACCTTCTACATTCAGCACACAAAGCCTATTGCCACATTTCAGAACGTCTTCTTCCACTTTGAACTCTGGAGTTTGGCCCTTTTCTAAATCTTCCTTGATCTTCACTCAAATGAGAATCTCAACTTTGAAAAGTCTTGATTTCATCAATAAGCTTCGGCTTCACTTGGAAGTAAGCCAACAATACTTGTGAGTCACTTACCTCCAATCGCAAGCCTTCATCAAACATCCACTTCATCTCCCTCACCACCGGTCTCCTTCATCCCTCTATGTGAGAAAGACTACCTATAGATTTTCTATTAAGAGCATCTGCAACAACGTTGGCTTTACCAGGGTGATAAAAGATTTGACAATCATAATCCTTAAGTAACTCTACCCATCGTTGCTGTCTCAAATTTAAATCCCTTTACTTTAAAATATGTTGAAGGCTCTTATGATCAGTATAAATCTCACACTTTTCCCCATATAAATAATGTCTCCATATTTTTAAAGCAAAGACCACCGCTGCCATTTCTAGATCATGAGTAGAGTAGTTCGCCTCATGTCTCTTTAATAGCCTAGATGCATAGGCAATAACCTTCCCATTCTGCATTAATACACACCCTAAGCCAACTCTTGAAGTATCACAGTATATAGCAAAACCTTCACCCCCATCCGGTAAGGCTAATACTGGAGCTGAAATCAAGAAATCTTTAAGCTTTTGGAAACTTTCTTCGCAAGTTTCATCCCACTTATACTTAACTTGCTTCCTAGTAAGCTTCGTTAACGGTGCCGCTATCTTGGAGAAGTCTTTTATGAATCGGCGGTAGTAACCTGCCAATCCTAAGAAACTCCTCACCTCCGTAACCGTGGTAGGTCGAGGCCAATTTGTTATCGCTTCCACTTTCTTAGGGTCTACCTTGATTCCTTCCTTACTCACCATGTGTCCAAGGAAACATACTTGTTCTAGCCAAAAGTCACACTTTGACAACTTAGCGTAAAGCTTATGTTCCCTTAAAGTCTGTAACACCATTCTTAACTGTTCTTCGTGGCCCTCCTTACTCTTTGAGTAAATTAAGATATCATTAATAAACACGATTACAAACCTATCCAAGAAAGGTTTGAATACTCAATTCATCAAGTCCATGAAGGCTGCTGGGGCATTGGTCAATCCGAATGGCAACACAGTGAACTCATAATGACCATATCTCATTCTGAATGCAATTTTACAAACATCCTTGCCTCGAATCTTTAGCTGATGATATCCTGATCGTAAATCAATTTTTGAGAAGTATCTAGCCCCTTGTAACTGGTCGAATAAATCATCAATCCTTGGCAACTCCTCAGGAAAGACATCAGAAAAGTCCTCTACGATAGGTATTTTCTTAAGATCACTACCCTCCTTATTAACATCCACTACCTGTGCTAAATATGTTCGACATCCCTTCTTTAACATTCTTTTTGCTCCTATAGCCGAAATAAGACTCATAAGCAAATTACTCTGATTCCCCTGAAATCTAAACTTCTACCCATATCCTCCTTCAAAATCAATTCTTTTACCCCGACAGTTTATTCTAGCATTATACTGGGATAACTAGTCCATACCTAATATAATATCAAATCCTAATATTTCTAGTTCAATCAAATTCACAAGAAGTTTTCTACTTTCAATTTTGACAACACAGTCTACATACATTCGATCTACTATCACCTTATCTTCTAATTGAGTGCTTATAATTAAAGGCTCATGCATAACTTCCTTATCTCTTCCTAGCCTTCTAGCAAAATGTGGTGAAATAAAAGAGTGCGTCGCACCCGAATCAAACAAACAATTAGCACTTACTGACTGAGTCAGGGGCTTCCTTTATCAGGTGCTTCCTCCCCCTAGGACAGCCAAAAATGGTACCTATCAGAGCACTCATGGGAAAGCCATGAGCTTCGAGGCGGAGAGTCACACTTCACTGTTGACTACCCTACCCCTTGTTCTTATTCTTCTGTTTTTGGTGCCTTTCCATTCGTTCTGCTCTCTCTGCCTTATGCCTCGCCTCTATAAGCTTAGCCTTGTCAATCAGCTTGGCTATGGTGGGAAACTCAGTAGCCACCAAGACATGGTATAATGGAGCCACCAACCCCCGGCGAAATTGGTCAACTCTACTCGCTTCAGTTGGTACGATGTGAGTGGCATACTTGCTTAACCTTTTGAACTCTCGAGCATACTCTGAAACTGACATCCCGAGCCTTTGCTTCAATTGTTCAAATTGAAGTGCTCGATTTTGTCTCTCACCTTCAGACAGAAATTCAGTTGTTAATTCTCGTTTAAACTCTTCCCATATAGGTAGGTCATCTCTATACGATCGTTCTTCTATGCTTCTTTGAAACCAACTCCATGCTTCACTCAGAAGTTGGACTCCTATTAGCTCGATCAACTTCTCATTAGAGCACGTCATCCTCTGGGTTATTTTGCCTATCTCCTCTAAAAATTTTTGGGGATCCTCTCCTTCTTCCCCTGAAAATTCTGGCGGTTTGAATTTCTTCAAATCGTGCACCGTAACTCCTTCCTCTGGTAACATTCGTCTCCTCACCCTACATGGTGCTCGTGGTAAGATGGGAGGTGCGTCATTCTCTTGTGGTGCAGGTGGCACCATAGGTGGTGGTGGAACTTCCTGATGTTGTCGCCTTAAGTCCAAAAGTTCCTGCCTCATTGCTTCACATTCTTGTCGTAATGCTTCCATATTCTCTAGTGGTCTTGGTCCCCCACCACTCGCGGCACGCTGCCTTGATCGGGAAGATTTATGATCAGTATTTTGAACAGACACAGCATCAGATGCTGCATCTGGAACGAGGCTATCAGCTTCTTGGGATCCTTGTCCCTCCGGCTGAGCGATCCTGTAGGGCAACTTTTATGCCAAAATAATATGCATAGTGTCATTCACCCTTCAAAATCTTGATATTCAAATATGCAAAAATTATATATACACATTAATTGTCAATTCACTTTACTCACATCATCTCACTATTCATACATATACCATTTGGCCATTGCATATAATTCACAGAGCAAAATCATTATCATATAATAACCATTTCCATATAAACATTACAACATCTTCATTATTATTTCTTTATTCTATAAACATACACACATATGTACAAGTACTACATAACTGTAGCATTCTCTTAGTCATCCTAAGTTTAGATCATCCCTAACATTTTTTTTTATACACATAAAGCATAATATGCCCAAAATGTGATCATGGTCTACCTACCCATAATCTATCCCCTACTCCTCAGATTCCCTCTAATCATTAGAGGCCTCCCTCTCTCCTGACCCCACTTGCCTACGAGCCGTAGACATCATAGATGAGGACAGCAAACGTCTCCTCACAAGACACCTCTCCTCAGAGTGGTCGAATCTTCCACATGCAGCACACAGATGCTCGGGAAATCCTAGCATCAAATCTCTAAGAGGTGGAATCGGTCTCGCCCTTGGGTTCCTACACCTATTGCTAATCCTTGCCAGTTCCCATTTTAAGTTCCTCACTGTCCTCCTCAGGTTAAGTACTTCATTCCACAACATATGAAGCTCTCTCATAATCTCTTCATTCTTAGTCTTCATCCTAACTACCCAAACAGGATCGGGATCCTCCTCGGGATCAGTCTCCTCTGAATCAGGATAAGTAACTGAGGCTGCATCAGATATATCTCTCTCCTCAATAGGGTTACGAACCCCTGACATCTACACATTACCAAGCACAAGCAACATTTCTCAACTTATGAATATCATATAATAACAACATATAAAATTCCACAAATATCACAGAAAGAGGATAACTTAATATATAATATTGACGCGGATCTAACTTAACAGGATACTTTACTGACAACAATGGATCCTATGCTCCATGGTTTAGCTTATACCTAAAAATAGGCAAAAAGACTCAAATCTTCGCTCTAATACCACCTTTGTCACGACCCATTTTTGAGCAGCGACTATCCTAGGGCATAGGGAGACGTAAGGTCACCTAAACCCGTAGAACAACCTATAACTCATAAGCTGTTACCATTACGTTATCCTTAACCCAAGATCGTAGCCATAATTCCTTATTCCTTATTACCGATTACCGTATTAACTACCCATGTAAAAGTCATTCAACGTCTAAATTCATTTTCATACTTATCGCTTTTGAACTCCATTTTTCAGTATTTTAATTGCAACTCAAGTGAGTATTAATCATGTATCTGAACTGTACTAAGATAATACCCAACCACACATACTAATGATATTCTAAGTTATACCCTTATTACAGAATTTAACAAAACATGGAGCCCTAGAGTGAAACTTCCAAAATACAACATAACATGTACATGATGATACCAAAGCTAGCAACGCAATTTCCAAGCGAAGATGTAGAACTTGGAATTTACCTTGCCGATCTATCAACTGGTCCTGAAAATAAATAACAACTATGGGGGAGACAAAGCTCAGTGAGTACAAAACAATACTATATAAAATAAGCAAATGGTATATGGTTTAATGAGAGTTTCTTGTAGCAATAAAAATAAAACGGATCAAGAGTTATTCTTATGAAATACTTTTCCATATACAGTAAATATTGTAATTTCTTAGCAGAACATTTCCTTTCTTAGAACGGGGTGCTTTTCCCCATAATCAATTGAGTAGTGGTCTACGCCTTGCTCACTCTCCCATTCCTAGTCACACGTACAACTGATCAGGCCGTACGTACTGGGGACCTTAAACCCTTCCCAGCTAAGGTTCGGATAATCTTTACCCTATCCGCGGGTCCATTTCCATTGTGCACAAGGTTGATGTATTGCCCCACATCAGAGGGGTATTCTGCTTATCATGATATCATTATAACATTTTATTTCTCTATCTATGAAATGATTCAATGGATAATATATCAACAAATAATCAAAATCCCTATCATTGATCATATTATGAGATTAAGCAATAAGGCTCATTTGGCCAAGTGCCATAAAAGATATTTAATTCAATAATCAGTAAAGCATATCATGCATGCCAAAGAATTGCAATGCATTTTAATTAGGGAAAAGGATTCAACATTCATGCTTATATTTAAAGCACAAGTAATATAATATTATTAGGTACTCACCTCTTGCTCCTTAGCTCCTATACCAATAGTCCTAATGTAGATTATAACGAGGCTCCTCGGTATCCCGAGCAATGCCTTTGCCTTTCGATTCTACAAATACACCCAAACAATCGTATATAATTTCTATTCCTTTAAGTTGCTAATCTAATTATAAACTCAACTTAACATCAACTTCCTACTATTAGTCACCAAAACACATTCCAATACATTAAACAATAGCAACTCAAACACATTAATTATTTAATCACTTTATTCCAAAATCCCATGCTGTCCAAATCCTTTCATCAAAACAATTAGGTTCCTTTTTCCTTTCTAATTCCTTAATTAAATCCTATGTTCATCAATGGCAACCAATGCAATCAATTTTCTAGCATTTAAGAGAATTAACAAAACTCAAAAATCAAAATCTCTAATTTGGTATATTCCAATTAGAGTTGAAAAATCATTTTCATCAACCACATTTCAAATTGACTTCATAAACATCAAATTGAATTAATCACAAGCTTATTTAGCCAATAAATCTTAAAATTCAAGTTTAAATCTTGAAACTTCCAATGTGACTCAAAACTCCAAGATTTAGGAAAAATTATCAAATTCATTTTCAAACTTCAAATTAAACATGGATTTATCAAATTAATACTCAAACAATCAACATTCATTCACCAATTGAAATTAATCTCTTTCAATTCCCATAAACCCCAACTTTACCAAATTGGGATGATTTGGGGAAAACCCAAAATTTCTCAATCAAATCTCAAATTGATCTTTTAAAGGTGAAATTAATGTCATGCAAAGCCTACAACCACAATCAAACATCAAACTACACTTCACATTACACACTTCCCTTATATCATGCATTATGCCTTCAAGAGTTTTAATTTTTGAATAAAATCTCTAAATTCAAAATTTTCATTTTTAAACCAATTTTCAACATCCCAAATAACTTTAGATATTGTTAAAAAAAAATTTTGGACACTTCCCCTAAAAACCCTAGTTTGGCTGAACCCTATATAAAGTTCCTTCTCATTGATCTTTCATGCTTCCCTTATTATTATTCACCTATTAAACCCCAAATCCTTAACCCCAATTCCCATATTTCATCACTTAACATGCCAAACTAACTCTTCTTCAAATCATTCCACCAAAATCCAATTATAGAAATCAAAAGAAAAGGGATAATTGTTAACAATTTATCACACTTAAGCTAAAGAAAGAAAGGAATTACTTAAGTAATGAATCTCACCTTGAAATGCTCCAAATTTAGCTCTAAGTTGAAGAACAAGTTGGGAGGTTTTTAGTCTTTGGTGAGGGTGAAATTTTTGGTGTAGGTTACAAATGAAATGGTTTAACACATTTTCATTTTATATACAAATAAAATCAATGGTGGTGATTTAATCATACAAGATCAATGGTCATATTTTTACTTAAGATGGAGGGCTAAGATTGATCAAGATGGATGGTTGAGATGGCCCTTAGGTGTATGGTGACTAAGCATCATAATAATGAATTCTATCATCACCAAAGTAAACATAATCATGGTGATGGAAAAGTAGGAAGCTTAGGTGTAAAGTTGACATAAGTCAACAAATATGGCTAACCTAACTCCTTCTCATCCTAACCCTTTATTAACTTTTTCTAACCATAATTTGATCAAGTTCCACCAAATCTAGAGGCCTTAGGACTGGCCACTCCATGGGCTTGGGCTTTGAGTCCCAAAAAGCCCATCAACAAGCCCACCCGAAAACGTTTCCTGAACTTAAAAATTTTTCGTAACTTTTTCCCTTTCCTTTCACTTGGCATTTTAAATCTTACCTTTTCATATCATAATAAGCTTAAACTAAGACACATTGCCTAAAATTAATTCAATAAAACATACAATAAATATTCATATTTCATAGAAATATACACTCAAGCACTTAGCACCAATAAGAGTCTGTGTCATCCTATCACTATGTCATTGATACTAGACCCATAAATTTATATTTTATGGTATTATTATAACTCTGATGAGCTATAGAGACCTTGGATATTACAACTCCGCAAGAAAAACCCCTAGTATGAGCTAATTAGTTGATTATCAATGAGCATATGTTAAAATAATTGCTCTTCTCCTTGTTGACAGTGATTTATACAAGATCAAAGTTGTATTCAAATAGTTAATACATTTATCACCGGTATGCCTAATCCATTGTTCATCATCTTAATGATCCCACTTTATATATATATATATATATATATATATATATATATATATATATATATATATATATATATATATATATATATATATATATATATATATATATATATATATGTTGCCGGCCTTGAATATCTAGCCTACAAATATGGTAGCATAGTTTTCACTCATTAAATTTTATTCACTAGTTGATTTTTTTATTTTTTATTTTTTATTTTTTTATTTTATTTTATTTTATTTTATTTTTTGTAGAAAATCAATAACTAGCACAAGACATTCCTCAAGATTTCTTTCTTCCTCGAGGATCTTTTGTAAATAATGTAAATACTAATATTTTGTCTTTTATATACTTATGATATAGTCATGACTTTTTAGAGCCCTATGGTTGTCAAAGATAGAATATCATGAGTTTGTTAATAATAAAGTTGTAAAAAATGTTTTATTATTACTAGTGATTATATGCGACAAGTATGACATTGTAAAACATAAGTAAGAGTTTTTAATGCATAATCAAATGTTTAATGGTTATTTGAGTATGGTATATGTCTATATGAGTTTGTTGAATATTAGAAGAAGTTGAAATCCACAAACGAAGTTGAGGTTATAAAGGGGAATATTGGAAGTATTGTTTCTTGCATATTGTGATCCTGAAATGTGTTATATGTATATTGTACAGTTGACATTTTATCGAGATTCTATTTGATTTCAGTGTTAATGGGTTTTACAGGTATTTAATGTTCTTATAGTTACTAATGTTTTAGAACTGTCGTATTCCTGAGATGTGACAAATATATTGTTAAAAGAATAATTCTGTCAATTTTGAATAATGCAATTGAAAAGCTTGTGTGTTTATAAAAAATATTTTTAAAATCATATTGAAAACTAAACCGATTTTTTTGTCTGTTCGCAGTTCGACCAGTCCAATTTAATCACTTTGCCTTTTTTAAACTTTTTTAAACTCAAAACGGCGTAGTTTTAGACAAACTCTAATTATACTGGATCAACGATTTTTCAATTTGTATTGATTTTTTCGGTTCATAAATTATCCTTTTTTTGTAAATTAAAAACTGAATTAGTGACCAATTTTTGATTTAACCAGTCCAACCAATCGGTCTGGTCCAATTTTAAGAACATTGGTTTTAGAAAAGAAGACCTAACTTATATTGATTTAAATATGTAATGAAATAATAAAAAAATGAATTACATTAATTGAAGTGAAGGTAAAAAAAAAAAAAGTCTTACATTATTTTCATACATTAATTCTAAATAAAATTATATAGAATTTATAAGAAAGATATTTTTTAGATAATAGAAAATCATAAACTTAATAACTTAATTACATGCCAACTCAAAAATCACAAATTTATTATTAATTAATAATTATTATAAACTTTTTATTGATCACATAAAAAATAATTCAATTTCTCCATTAATAGATAAAAACTTAAATTTACAAACTCATGAACCCATACACTAGTATTAATTTATTTATTTTAACTTACCTTGCACAATGATATTTAGAGTTGAAAAGATACAACACAATAACTATAATGTAAATAAAAAATTGTCATTATACAAATTTTAAACGTATTAATATTAAATTAAAAAATACTCTCTTCATCCATAAATAGTATACATTTTCTTTTGAAATGTGCAAAAAAAAATTTTAATTTCCTTTTGAAGTTAAATTTATTATTTTGTTTCTAAATATACCTCTTAGTATACTTATAATTAATTATATTATTTTAGAATAATTAATACTTTTAATAATTATAATAAGAGTAAATTATTAAAAGAAACAAATTTTTATCTTTCACGCCAAAACAAAAATGGACTATTATTTGTAGACGGAAGGATGTAAAATTTTAATACCTACAAACTTAACTCAAAAGTCACATCCTGCACATTTAAACATTAATTAATTGGTGATAATATTGGCACTCTTGTTTTAGTTTATGGCATACCATTCCTCTTTTTTTATTATTAGACTAGACTATATTATCCTTATTGCATTTAGTTAATAATTTATTTTCTTTTATATTTCTTTATGATTATTGCTCAATTTTAATTGATAGAAATGTTATTTATATTTTAGAAAAATGTGGTACTTATATATATATATAATTTTTTACATAAGAAACTATCATAATAAAACTTTCATTTTTACATATTATAAAATAATTTTATCTCAATTTTTATATTATGTTTAACTTTTTTTTTTCCTGAAATAAACCTTTTTTTTTTTTTTTAAATATCAAGAAAGTTAATTAACCAAATAAAAAGGTTGGGCAAAAAAAAAATAACCAAATAAAAAGGATGTAAATATTAATACTTCGCAATATATTTTATAATGTAGTAATCTCAAAAGTATTAATTTTTTATAATAGTATGCATACGACTATTTAATTCTTTATTTATCATTTTAATCCTATATTGTGTTCAATTTATACAGGAAAAAATGTGATTTATTAGGATATTTAAAAAAATATATAATTAAAAAAAATTCAATAAGCACAATTTAAAAAAATTTCTTAAAATAAAATGCTAGTAGTGTCGGATTATAATTTAAGATTTTATTTGGTAAATTACCTTTTTCGTTAAAATTTAATATATATATATTTTCTCAGAAAAAAAATTATCAAATCAAATTTTGAAAATTAAAATGTAAAAGAAATTTATTTCATAATATTTAAAAATGAAAATTTTGTATATTTTTTATATAAAAACTACAGCTTAGATTTATTCAATATTTTTTTTTGTTATTACATTTTCTGAAAAATAAAAAACATCAATATCACTTTTACAAAGTAAAAAAAAAAATAGAAGTAAATGAAAGTTATTATTTTTTTTTTTTTGGTACATAAGCATTCTTTATTTATGACAACTAAAAAAGAAAAATTTTACTTAATTTTTCTTTTATATATATAATTTTACTTAATTTTTCTTTTATATATATGTTTGTGTGAATTAAAAATAATAATAAAGAAAAAATATTTTTTAAATTAAAAAATAAAATTTAATTAAACATTTTTTTTTTTGTTATAAGGGATATCACCTTAAATGTTAATTATAATAGGATATCACCATTATAATAACCACAAACATTTTAAAAAATATTTTTTTTCCATGTTGATGGAAATTAAATCTCTTCTTTGAGCAAAAATTACATCCATAATACTGACCTCAAAAATCAAACTTTGATCAATAAAGAAAGGAGCAAATTCCATTATCAATCAGACATTCAGGCTAATCCTCAGGGTTCCTTTTGCCCAAATTATTGGTTTGATAATGAATATCAAAAGATTATAGCAATGATGTACTTAAAATATATATATCTTTGTTCTCTAGCAAAATATAAAATCATACACAAAATGTACAGTTCAGAGAAAATTGAAAATCTGACTACTAGTCTGGAGGAACGAATTCTTTTAAAAATCAGCTTAGGATTGTAAAAATGTGGGCAGTAATATTGAGCCTGAAATATTCATGTTAATGAAGGCTATATTCAGTAAATAATGATGGAAATAAAATGCAATTCAATCAAATGTAACTTTTAATGAAAAAATTATAATAAAAATACATTTAATTACGTTTCATTTCTTTTATATTCTGAAAATTTAAGTACCAACCGAACATCTTAAGATATAAAGCACCAATTTATTGGATCTTCCAGTCAACAATACTCAAAATAATTACGGCATGTAGCGAAACTCGATTAGCTATAAATAAGCCTATAATAATGAAAAAGCTGAACTTATAACACGATTAGCTATAATTGAATCTTAGCTTTCCAGTAAAATCAAATATTTATGATTTTCATTTTTCTTGAAGAGAGAATCTTATCAAAACCAATTTGTGACATTATGTAGCAATATGCATCATCATTACATTTAAACATTAATGTACGAGGAAAGAGTAGCATCCAGTGACGCACCTACCATATATCCCATCTCTTTTTAACACGGAACATTAATGCAGAAGATCTGATATCGTCTTGTGGCATTTGCAGCATAAATTGGACTTTCATCTTCATTGGGGCAGTCTTTGCCTTTCCACTTTCATCCCCAACCTGAAACAATGACATTATGCATTATGAAGACATGTTGACACCAAGTTTTTTCAACTACAAACAACATTTAAATATGATGACAGCTTTTATAAAAGCTTCGTTGCAGAAAAGGTTCCGATTTTCAACATGAATTACCATAAAGCACACTATATCAAGAAGTGTAAAGTACGGTAAATTTCTTTCCACTTCAGACCATATGGGAATTTAACCTTCACAGATTGGTTGCAAGGCTTCACTTCTTTATAACAAAGTTAAAAACATAATTTAAAGAGGCTGGATGCATTGAATTAAACAGATATTGAGGGTGAGGACTCGCTAAAATCTACAGTATCAACATAATTGATAATTAGCAGTTAAATTTTCTAATGCCAAAATAAAAGGTAATAAAGTGGAAATGGTAACACTTACCCAAAGTGATGCCCAACCAAGACGCACCTCTGAATCATAACCAGCTTTAAATTTGTAATCTTTGCCGTATGTGTGCTTGTACACAGCACTCCAGTTGTTGGAATCAAAATTGTACCAGTAGCTGGATCATATTAATGCACCAAAAATGTGAAACCAAATAAGTAGATACCTATTGGAGGAGAGAGAGAAAGAGAGGGGGGGTGTGGGCCATGGTGGGGTGGGGTCAGGTTTGGTGTGGCGAGAGGGAGAAGAGGAAATGATGATATTAATACCTGAAAACATTTTCTAAGCCTATTTGAAAACCTAACAAACAAGTTTTCACATCAATTCACATAGCAAGTCTGCCCCTAATAGCATGTCACCAAATATTTTGTCTTTGTTGACTTCAGGAGTCGTTTGAGATTTCACTTCTAGCAGCTATAATTTAAAAATGAAAAATAGGGATGACTGCAGAAAATGTTCTTTTGATTGCAAATATAGGTCTCGTGCTTCTTATACCTGCACCATGAACATTTGTTGATATATAACATATCTTACTTTACTTTTTGCTTTTTCCATAATGCCCTTGTTGAACACAAATCAAATGCCTAGAAAATAACATGGATACTTGGACGCTGACTCCTCAAATGCAAGGAGTGATGGCTTCCATCAAAAATAATTATGTCCAAACCCAAAGCCCATACTTGAGTGCGAGCAACATGGCATAGCAATAACATTGGAAATCTTGTTGCTAATTCAAAAACAACCAAATAGCCTTAGCTGCATCTACATGCATTTAGAAGCATGCATTTCAGCACTGTCAAACTTCAGATATTTTTAACCTACTATTACTCTATTAGCATTTGCATGTAAAACAATGCTTGTACCGCCGGTAGGTTGCTTCTAAATCCTAGGTCAAATTTATTGATAATTGCAGGATTATAAGAGTTAACAAACTGGATAGTTTCTTACAAATATTTCATGGTATTATGGTTGTGATGCAGTCATCCCTCCCATTTTTGTTCATCTTCCTCATTGTGAATGGTGATTCTTACCTATTGTTTCTATCCTAAGTTCATTTTACTTGCTGCCAAACACAACTCACGCATCACAAGCCAATGTGCCTGGATACAAGTTAAAATACAACTCATCCATTTCCAACCATAAGATATTATGATGCAATCAATGAATCATAAGCCTCAAAAAGAGAGATTCCTGTGTAATAGGGTAGGAGACAGAGGGAGAGAATCTTCTAACCTCAACTTATTGTGAGGACTGAACCGACGCTTGAATGCAAATGATAAAGCATTTGAAGGCAAAGAAATGCTAGGGATAAATGAAACTGCTTCATCCTGCAAATAGTTCAAAACTCTCAACAGTAAATAACATATTGTTTACATAGAGCAATTAAAGTTGGCCAAACAACACATGAAGTAGGATGCCAACCCAACAATCAAAGTGAAGGATATCACCTAAGCCAAAGAAGTAACATTTTTATCATCTTGTTCAAATTTTAGTCATTTCTATAGTAATACTAATATATAGTAACAATCAATAAGAGAGGATAACTAGCAATCAAGAAGAGAATGCAAATAAAATTAATATGATGGTAGCTGAAATGCTCTAAGAGGAGTTCTTGCATTCAAATCCCTCATATTAAAAAGGGGGGAAAAAAAGAGAGAGAGAGAGAAAAAGAGAAGATTGAGATGATGTATCACGCAGAGAGAAACCACCTTATAGGAGTATCTTAGTTTCAAATCTTCATCATTGAATTGAGCAGCGCAAAGCCCATTCAGTATCTGGCCCTTGACAATTCCACTTACTGATAATGTTCTCTTCACTTCCTCATCTTCTCTTTCTTCAAGTGAAACTTCACCTAGGGGGAATTTCAAGGTTGCTCTAGGCTGCAAAATTAGGAAAGTCATAAAGGTAAAAGAAACCAACAGAGGGGAGTTTGGAAATTTATCATGTTTTTATCATCTAAGAAAAGGAAATTCGTATTCAGGCTTTTGACCTGTATACTACACTACAGCTTGGTCAAAAAACAATGGAACATTAGGTCGTTGTCAAAATCTGATGCCACTCCAGGCAGCAAAGCACTCAAGACTCTCAATTGCAATAACTGCTTTATTCAATAAGAGCATGCCAAGGATTACTTACCATACCAATTGTTGGAACAGGAGATGACAACTCAAGTGTATACCCAGGATCAACAAGCTTTGCAACCATTGCCACCTCTCCTTGTTGTGCCTAAAGGAAAATATGTTAAGTGTCAAAGATATGGATGAGGATCTACCACTTCAACTGATATTTCAAATTACAAGTGAAAAATGCATATCAAACAGAGAGAATATCATTACATAGTAGAACTAAATATTTCCACGACAAAAGAAGTACTTCAGAACAGTAATCTCATGCAAAAATATCAATTTAAGCACTAACAAGTTTCCTTTGAAGAACATGAACTACAAATCTAAGTGAAATACCAATACTCCATAATATGAAAAACTAAAAGAATGAACATTTCTACAATTGAGTCTAAAAGAATGAATATTTCTACAATTTGAGTTATCTCATCCGCCCAAAATTAAATTTACAACATCTCAAGCGATCTACTAATCAATAAAAAATTTTGATTTGAGAATAAATGTTTACCATAGTTTCTGATAATTGCAGCCGGCTAGTTATAACTATTTACATCATGACATTATATTCAGTGAACCTTAACTACAACTTGTCAATGCTAAATAACTTAAACCTGGGTTAAACAAACTTAACAGCAATCATTCTAAATAATTTCATGTCTCCTCCATTGTCCCCATTTGGCATAGTGCATGACCATTTTTAAAGATGATAATTAGTGCATGTCTCTATGATGATAAATGGCTTCGACTCTGCTCCATCGGACAATCCAAGTATAAAAACTAAGAAATTTTATCATAAATAGTTATCTAATGCAAATTACAATTACCTACTGTTGATCCCAATTTAGCAGAAACAATATAAAATGTATAGACAGATAAAAAGATGCAAACTATCATGTATGTTTGTAACATTTTGATATTCATTTACAAACAATGAAAAATTTTGAATTGTATCAACTCCCAAGCAAAACTATACTTAAACCAACAAAACCCATAACTCAGAATTCTTTCAAATTCACAAGTATTTTGCATCTACCAAGAAACTAAACATGATCTAGCGAGAGAAAGAGAGAGGGAGGACCTTAACATCATGGGCAGCCTTGAAATGCAAAGTAGGACCCACATCAAAGGAGCCTTTAATAAGAGCATTTTGGTCTTCAAGATCATAGTGAATTGATAGGAGTTTGGAAGTGAAGGCAATCTGGGGCTCAGAGACCTCTCCTTTGTTGTTGTTCTGAAAAGAGACCTTAAGTTTGGCCAGACTATCAAACAACTTACAAGAAACCTTGTGAAAGAACAAGGAGCTGTCACTGTCAAACTCTGAGGTCACTCTAACCAAGGGTCTACTCAAGAATACAGGAAACGAAGAAGACGGCGGCGGCAAAGGAGGCGGAGGCGGCGGAGGTGATAATTGGGGAGGTGGATCTGTAGGTAGGATTGGTGGGACCATGTGAATAGGATGAATAGGAGGAGGAGGTGGAGGAGAAGGAGGAAACGAGACTAGTGGCGGAGGAGGTGGTGGTGGTCGTGAGTCTGCCATTGTTTGGTGAGTTAGCTAATTGATGATATTTCCAAATTTGTTTGTTTCATATATAGCAAAGAGTGTGATAGAGACAAAAAGAGGGAGGTTTTTGGATGGTGGTCAATTTAAATTGATAATTGATAATTTTTTATTTTTTTTTTAAATATTTTTTTAAAATTTATGAGTTCACCAAATTTTCAAACTTGGGGAGAAATGATATTTTGAATTTTAAAAGAAAAGTGTTCAAAAGAAAAAAAAAAAAAAAAAAAAAAAAACAAAGTAGATTATATATTTACATAGTATTTAAAAAGAGAAAATTTATTATATTCAAAAAGGATGTTAAATCTAAAAATTGATATATCTTAGTAAATTGTATAATAATTTTTTTGAAATATTCAAATTACATTTTTTTAGGCATATTTAATCATAATTAAATGTGCGAATATAATTTGAATAATAAGTTCATATTTAAAATTTTTATATATAATAAAAAAATTTAACTTTAAATCTTTTTTTTAATATTGAAAAATAGATTACACTTTAGAAGTAACATATATAAATGTAAGTATTTTTTTTATATATATAAAATATATAGATATAGGAGAGGGATATATTTAAGCAAAGGGCACATGGAGTTCACAAAAAGATTCTTCTCAAGGTCGCATTGGGATCGGTTACATCCTTACATAATTAATGAAAATCAATAAAATTAAGACTTTGTATTTTTTTTTCAATTTTTTTCAAAATTTTTGATTTTATCATTTTTTCTAATTTTTAAATTTAACTGCAATTGTGTTCAAGCGGAAAAAATAGTTTAAAATTGAAATTAAAAATAATTTTTTTAATCTTTTCATTTCTTTTTTATTTTCTAAGTGAATAGACCATTTTAATTTATGACACTGAGACTTTTAACTATTATTTATATACACTTTAAATCTTTTTTTAATATTTGTAAGAAAAAGTAGTAACGTTCATAAGAGAAAATTTTGTGACGAAACAATGACAATTAGCAACAAATCCACAGTTTAATGGTGAAATTTTACATGTTTAAGTATGATACTTTTACTTAGTAGTAGGATTAAAAATAGTTTTTTAAGGATAAATAATTTTGGTAATATTTTTTATAATTTAAAGTTGAAAATGATTTAGTATCAAATTCAAATTTTACTCCAATTATCAAATCCCATACCTCTTTTTTCATTTTTCCCTCCGCCCCATCTGTAGGATAGAAAAGTGGAATGATTGAAATTGAGATAATTTATTAATTTAAATGTAAAATAATAAAAAGATGTATTTAGATAATATTTTTTATAATATTTAAATTCCTCTAATTTTTTATTTATTTAAATAAATATAGCCTAAATTTATTGCGAAGAGAATAATTTGAAAGAAAGACGCATGAATTCAATCACATCCTGACATGAATAAGTGCATGATTGAACTCCATATTATTCTTCAATGCATGAAGATTTCCATTTCCATCCATTACTTATTGAGGAGTCCCAATAGAAATCAGTGAAAGTAAAGGCATCGTTGAAGTCGTTTTGGGAGAGAACAAGAACGAAGCTCTGCAAATCATTAAACGAGGCGAGGAATATAATTTAATTTATAAATATTTATATATATTTTAAATATTAATATAAATATTATATAATATATAAATAATTTAAATGAATAGTATATGATATTTTTTTTTAAATTATAATATATTTTAAACAGCAAAACTTTTTTATAAATTATATTTTTAGTATAAGTTATTTTTTTTTATTTGTCTTTTTACTTTTAATTAATATTTTCATAATAAATATTAAAATACTTATTAACAGTATAACATACAATTATTCATGGCAAATATATTTTTATATTAAATATTGTTTGTCATTGTGCTTTATTAATTGATTTTGCAAAAAAAGACGCATAGAAACTGTTTTCTTTTAAAATGAAAATGATACCCTCATTTTCAATCAAGGACAATAGTATCATTGGCAATAAAACTTTTTTCTACATGTTGTCCTATTACTATTTCTACATATATAATATTTTAATTAAATTTTTTGCACATCATCCTTATTTCATTGTGTAATATTATAGAACAATTAACTTTTAGTTTCAACTTGTGAAGTGGCAAACCATTTGATAATAATGTGTTTAAAAATTATCCCCTGGTATAATTCACACATTTTTTTTTATTATTATATTCGATATCATTGTGCAATGTAGGGCTAAGCATGGTTTGATCTAGTCTGGGGATTTGAAAATTTCCGGAATTAGATTGAATTTCGAGAATTTTAATTTTTGAAGAACCAAAATCAGAACCGAAATAAAAAATCTACGTATTATATTATTCTGAAAATTTCAGGACAATATAATTCGAGAATTGAATATTTCAGTTACAGTCTAATCCAATCCAATCCAAAACAAAAACTTAGAAAAATGTATTTAATAATTAATTTTTTATAACTAACTTTATAGTTTTAAGTTTATTTTTTATGAAATTTGGGTTTAATAAATTAATATATTATATTAATAATTATAATATATTATTAAATGATTATATTTATAAATTAATGCATTATGTAATATATATAATAATATATCAAAACTATCTAATAATAGTTTTTGCGATATAATTGTATATACTACTTAAAATTAACATATAATTTCTTACAATTAATTTCTAACTTTTTATAAAAACTATTAATTATCTATTACAAGTACTTTCTTATTGATAACTTATCACACAAATATTAATTAATAAAAAAATATTTTTTAATATTATAATATTAAATACCAACAAAAGTTAATTAATCCAAAACTTCATTAGTATCACATAAATTTTATTAATACATATTTTCTTATTATCACTCATTGATTAGTCATAACATATATCAAAAGTTTTTATTTTAAAATATATAAGTAGTGAATTTAAAATTTTTAATTGTAATATGTGGTTATATCTTAATATTATTAAAACTTACTCCATGTTATATTACTAATTTTTCATTAATATAATTTTAATGAATCTAATATTTAAGTAAATTGTATAAATATTAATAGTTATATTCCACTGAGTTAAGGTATATATATTTTTAATTATAGATTTATAATTCATCTAAAATTTATTTTCATATAATCTTGATATAATTTGATAACTACTATAATGACATATATAATCTTCTAATTTTTGTGTTGTCTATATATTATTCAATTAATATTACTTCTATATTATAAATAAAAAACTAAAAAATTTTAGTTATTTCAGTCGAATTCAATTCAGCCTAGTTCTCGGTCTTGATAGACGTTAATCTCCAGAACCGTACCAAAATATTTTACTTGGTACAATTCGGTTAGGAGACAGTAAAAAAGTCAACGGTTTGGTCTTTTTCTGGATATTTTCAATCCAATTATTCGGTTCAATTGAGAATTTTAATCTTGTCCTTAGCTCTAGTTCAGTGTTTTCTTAATCTCTCTATCCTATTTAAATGAAATTTTTTCAAATTTGAGAAAATTGAGCATTAATATTAATATTGAGTTTAATCACATCTTAATAAGTGTGAAAATCATTTTATCATTTTTTCTTTTATCAAAAGAGAAATTAATATTGTTTAGCCAAGAGAAAAATAAATTTTTTGTTTATTATTAATGTATTTTTTTTGTAGGATTTGTTCATAAAAAAATATAAATAATTTCGTTTAAAGATAAACTTTTAAAATTGTTCACTAATTGCCCATTTCATTACCTCTGAAAAGATACATTGTTAATTAATATAGTATTATAAATATACTTATAATAGATTATTAATTTTAACTACATACTTAATGAAGATATTAATTTATTTTACTGTGATAACTTATATTTTTACAACTTTAATATTAGATATCAAAATATAAGAAAATATAACGTGATATATTGTCATAAAATAACAAATTAACTATTATTTTGAAAATTGAAATTGTATATAAATAAATAAATTGGTATACTATTATTGTTAATAAAAAAGACTAAATAATTTTTTTTATAAGAGGAAATAATTATGCTATAATTATCAATTTTTAATTTTTTTTCAATCTTGATCTTTTTCCTTAATAGTGGGGTTTCTTCATCTTCTTTTTTATCTTCAATATTTATTACTTTTGTTTTTATCATTAATACATATTGAATATCTTTTATAATGAAAACTTTAAGTTTCTTTTTAGATGATCATGTTTAGTTAATCTCACAAGAAAATAATATATTTTTCCCTTCATGCTAATTAATTTCTTGTAAAATTTGTTATGATCACTTTCTTTCTACAATAAACAAAAAATAAGATATAATAAAATTTTAAAATAATAAATAATATAATAAATATATGATTAACTAAACTTTGTATTAACATAATGTAATATATTATGAAATCATACCTCTATAAATTTTTTATATCATCAACTGTACATTCCATCAATATTCAAGTATTTTCCTATAATTATAATTATATGAACATTTGTATCTCAAATACTTAAAATTTTAATATATACCTATGACATTAAATAAATATCTATTAATAATACTAAAAGTAAATATTTGTTAATATATTTAGCATCATTATCATTACATTTGCCACATCTTTGTTTTCTTTCTAATCTGACAGGATAACTTTTAGTTGTATATTTTGTGTAAAATTTGAATTTAAAAAAATATATTACCATATAAATATAACAAATTCAAGTATTTCTCTAAATATTTCATTTAGTTATTTAAAATATTTTTCTTTTTATTTTTTTTAGACTCACTTTTGGTACTTGTCTAAATCTTTTTTATATTTGATTACAAAAATTTTTCATCGCTCTTTAACATCATGTTATTATAATTTATAATTTCATAAATTATAATCACCTTAGTATTTTTATAAATAAATAATGAGCTTCCAAAATTATTAAAGATAAAATTTAAAAACAATATATTCACAAATCTTGTAATTTATGAAATTCTAATATATTTGGATTAATTTGAATAGTACTAATTTTCAATATTGATAATTGAAGAAAGAATTAAAAAAATATTAAATTTAAGTTAAATGTTTCAATGTAGATAGTTGAATCTTAGTTGTAGTATAAAAAAATAAATAATAAATTTAAATCTTTCTAGAATTGCAAATAAATTGATTTTTTTAGAGAATAATATACTATTATAAATAAAAACTTTGACATTTGATAATATAATAATAGAATTTTTCTCATTTTTATTAAATGAACTCTCAAGCATGCACTGAAATACCCTGAATTTTCAATTATTTTTCTAAAATCTTTTTTTTGTACGGAAAGGTATTATTCTATTATTTTATTTATTTAAGCAAATATTAAAGTTATATTTTATTAAAATATATATATTTATACTATTTGAATATGTATTATTAATAGTAATTTTATTACAATATTATATATATGTATATCATTAGGAAATATTATAATGGTTATTGGAGAAATTATATTTTGATATTTGAATATAAATATTATGTTTGATTAATCTAAATTATATTGCTAATTATATATATATTACCGGAAGTTCAGGAATTTATTATAATTATTATTATTATGAATAAGTTTATTAATTGTATTATTAGTATGTAAATTATAAATTATTCTTATTATCATTATTATATATAACTATGGGTTATTATTATTATTATTATTATTATTATTATTATTATTATTATTATTGTTAGTGTTATATATATATAAGTATATGTGTGCTGGTGTAAAAGAAAAGAAAAAAAAAAGAAAAAGATACGGTGAATGCTGATTGGCAGAGAGGGGAAGCAGAATAAGAAGACAGGGAGAGAGAGAGAGTAGAGAAGGAGCGGGACAGAGAGGGAGAGAGTGCTGGGTGGTGGTGAGCCACCACCCGTCTAGTGGTGGGCTGCACCACCACCACCAGTGGCTAGCCCACCGTCCGACGATCTCAGGGGAGGCAGCGGCTCTCTGATCAAGCAGCGGATGACGGCGTACGCGAAGAGAGAAGTTTCGCCAGCGCCAAATCTTCAATACCAATTTTCGGCCAATTCCGGCGGCCAAATCAAGCATGATCGGTCTCATTCGACTCCTGGTGTCAAGGGCTTCCTTTTGGTATCTACCCTGCCCCCTGAGATTCATCAGAGGAAGAGATCGAAAAATGCAAAACTGAGACTTTGAAGGCATTTTTCGGCAAGACGGCGGCGACTGGGGGCAAGTGACTGTGGTTTTCGTGATCCTAGCGTCGAGGTGAACCTGCTGGTGTGGAGATCACCCAGATCCGCGATCGGCAGCGGCGGCGCGTGGCCATGGCGTGTGGGGCAGTCCAGCAGTTTCATTTCGTCGTTACGGTGTGACTATCGATGTCCGTATGATCAAAATTCATGAAGGTTAACCTGAAAATCTTATATTTCAGTTGTTAAATAAGTTATATTATGTTTAACAGACTCTAATTGGTAGTTGTTATGAGTTCATCAAGTTTGTTTGTTGAGTCGAGTGTGGTTCTATCGAGATCTCAATCAGAATCTCAATAGTCTTTAAGTTGTGTCTAGTTATGTGAGTTATTCTTATCCTGATGATATCCTTTGTTGTGAGGTATTGGTGTTCTGGCGTCTTCCTAGTTTCAAAGGCTACACTTCCAAGGGAAGCAAGTCGGACTAGTCATCAGTAAGGTGAGTGATACTCCCCAATATGTTATCCTGTTTCCATATACATCTGCATTTATGTGTGTATATATATATGTATATTATGCACTACTGTTACATATATGCATGTAACATTTGATTGTGAATGAGAAATTGATATTCTCTGTTATGTGTTGTATTGTGATTGTGATTGACGGATGGAGGTCGAGAGAATACAGTACCACCTAGGATTATGAGATTTGGTTATGATTATGATTTTGGTGATGTTGAGAAGATGAGCTATGATTGGTGTATGCTGGCTGGGCCTGCTCATTGCTAGGGCCGTTATCAGTCGGGTCAGGGCTGTATGGTACAGACCAGTGCTGGTCGAGTCCATTGGATACAAGAGATAGATTATTGGACTCAGAGAGCCAATATAAGGGGATCGGCTCCCTTTATTAAGTATTAGTGTGGTACTGTGGACCGTATCTCATCCTTGCTTATGATGTGAATTGTCTGTCTTTTTGACATAGTGCATAGCATGAGCATTAGAATCTGTTTGTAGGACGCCAGTTTAATATATCAGCTGGTATCATTTAATAAGTCGGATGCTCATTCCTGTTCATTTTGTTATTTTCAGGTCAGGGAATGAGCCTGTGAAGGAATTGTAAACTGAGTAAACTGTCAATTTTCCTTCGGCAGTAGTTGTATTATTGAGTATTAAGAAATGTATGTAATATATGTATAATTGTAAATATAGCTTTAGAACTCCGCAATGTTACATCTTGTACTTGTATCTTATTTAACATTCAGTTATGTAATTATTGAGTTAAAATACTGTTTTTAAGTAGAATCTTTTTGTATAATATTACATTTATGAAATAATTGAGATAAGGGAGTTGTTGGGCCAATGTGGTTTTGTTCTATATTGAGATTTAATTGGATTTGCTTAACTTATATGAGCTTATAGTCCTTTATAGTTTTGGATTTTCTGTTGTGTGTTTCTGTTAGGCTTACTACGGGCACTAGTAGCCACGTGTATTTCCCTTGTCCTAGTGTCGGTCACATGCCCTCGGGTTCGGGGTGTGACATGCACATTCTTTTTTTGCTGCATCTTCTATATAATAAAAAATGATTTTTCTATTCTAAATAGAATTTCTTAAAGTCAAATTAGAAATTTTTCTAAATTATTAATATTTGAATAACCAAATTCAAATTATAATTTCTTTAACTTTTAATATTCAAAATAACATAAAAAAATTAATTATTCTAATTAAATTTATTTATACAAGCTGTTTTTTTTAGAATATATAAATTATTACTAATGATTAAAATAATTACTTTTAAAATTTATAATGAGATAAAATAATAATTTACACAATAAAAGTCAAATTAAAATTTATCTTACTTGCTAGCATTTGAACAATTAAAGTCAAAAAAGCATTTACTTTTGTATATTTTTTCGAATATTAAAAAAATTTTCTAGCAAACTTCTTAATTTTTTTTTAATATTAAAAAGCTTGTTCAAAAAAATTTTTAATATTCAAAAAAATATAAAAAATATAAATTATTTTAATTGAATTCATTCTCTCATCATCATTATTATTATTATTATTATGCAATAGTTTTCCAAATTACAAGTTTGTTATAAATATGATAAAATATGAAAAGAATTAGGAGAATACCTATTCAATAAATATTTGCATCTAATAAATTATAATAGGCATATATCTATATAAACTTTGAGTTTGGTTAGCTATCAATTTTTTATAAATTAAAAACTATAACTATATCCAACCAATTTATTAATTTTATAGATAAGTTTTTCCACTTTTTTTTCTATTTATTTAAGTAGAAGGGCTTCAAAATCCAAACTTGCTAACAAATCCACGAGGTCAAACGGCTATCCACTATATATTTTTTTTTTTTATAATTTTATACTTTTATAAGTGCTAAAATATAAATAATCGTAAATATGTATTTATATTAAAAGAAAATTAAAATATTATTACAAAATATATCATTAGATAACAATTTTTTATTAAATATTTTGATATTTAATTATATTTATTTATTTATATTTTTATAAATTTTCTTCTAAATAATTCTTAATTTTTTTAAATATATTAGTGAAATTAATAAAAAAAATTATGTTGTATAGTACAAAATTATAAAAAATTAATATTATATAAAAATATAAATAAATCATGCAACGCACAAGTATAAAGTTAATACTATATATAAGCTAAGAACTAAAGTTAATTTATGTTAAAAAGTAAAGTATTCAAATTTATTACTATTAAGTTGATTTTTGTAATCCTACGTATAAATATAATCTAATGATAAATATAAAAGCATTAAGTTTAAATTCAAGTCTCTTCTTTTGCGTACTTAAAATAAAAAAAATTACTTTTGTTGATCAATTGGCATGAACTCGTAATGATATGTTTTTGTACATCTAAAGATTATTATTTATTATAAAAAGAAAAGCATAAAAAATTTGAACAATGATTGTGATGAAGAACACCATAGAAAAAAAGGAATTTATAATCATCATAAAAAATGGCCCATGCAGGTCTCGAACCTGCGACCTTCGCGTTATTAGCACGACGCTCTAACCAACTGAGCTAATAGGCCAATCTGTTGAGTAATTCCAAAAAATAATATATAAAGAATTAACTGCAATATAGATTTTTTACATTAGGTTAAAAAAGAGACATAAAAAAGTATAAGATATCATTAGCGGAATAGTGATAACGATGATTTGGCCAAAAAAAAAGAATAGTGATAACGATTTTGGAAAAACTACAAGCAGAAACAATCGATCATCCCATAAATAAATAAATCATTATCATTAAAAAAATTAGGGGTGAGAGGAAGGGAGAGCTGAAATAGGATGAAGTCTAGCTTAATTTTAGGAAATTTAAATAATTATTTTTAATATTTTATTAATTTTTTTAGCCTAGTTGAATTTAAATTTAAAATTCGTTTATTTATAACCCACATATTAATTTTAAATTTGAAACTCATTTAAATCTGCCCATTTATTTATCACTACAAAATAACTAAGGGAATATTTCAAATATAACCTAAAAAGAAAATAAAATAATATTTGTAAGATGCTTTTAGTTTTCTTGCAAAACTATAATATTGAAACATGAAAATAACTTATCAGCTATCTTGCCACTGCTTGTACTAGGGTACCACTTGTAGCAGTATTTATTTGGAAACATGAATATTTCACCAATGGAGACCGTTTGATTATCACAATTCAATCTAAGCCATTGGTAGAAAAGATAGTAAGTATATAATAAAAAAGTTGTCACTCAAATATGCTTTTGCACTGTTAGTTATCAAATTAATAAAAATTTTCTTACCCCTAGAAGCTTGTGATATACTCTTCCTCTTGACACAATGGACTCAATTAATTTGGCAGTTGCATGTAAAAATAGAATTTTCTTCAACTATTGAAATTTATTATTTTTCATGCAATTAAAAGAATAATTAATTAATTAACTAACTTTAAATAATAACCAATCTAGGTCGCATTTTGTGCACATTATAATATTCTTATTTAATTTATATTTTTTAAAATATTTTAACATATGTAATTTGAATCTTATCTTATTTTTAATATCAATATAAATATGCTTAGTGGGAGCTACTCCACTATTACTATATTTGCATTGCATAGGAGTCAAAGTGGAATAAAAGAAAAGAAACTACCATAAGAAAAAAAAAAAAAAAAAAACCTCCAGTATATCTCATTATGTAAGAAATTAAATAATTTAAATTAAGATATTCATTAAAAAACAAGAAAATCTTTTAGGGTATTCACCATCTATCTCTTCTAGTATTCTTAAGAGTACAACTTAACTCAGCTCAACTCAATTTTAATAAAATTAATTGGAATAAGCTATATCAATTCTCCAATTTTATCTTTATGTATATCAACATTTAGTATACGTTAAGTATATATTTAAT